>BJFM01001705.1:41403-63264 GCA_016586285.1 Arothron firmamentum
CCCCCCCCCCCCCCCCCCCCCTCCAGTTCCGGCTGCAGTCAGCTCACAGTAAATGGGATGAAATATCAAAAATACATTTGTCCGTGGTGTTCCAAACCGTTTGAAGTTGAAATCATATTCCCTAAAGAAAATCCTCTACATTTTTCATATTCCGCTGTCTCCGCTGCCACTTCCCTGAGTTTCTCTGCAACACTTTGGTGGAGGCAGAAATAGATCTGATAATGTGGACTTACTGAAGCTCATCTTTATTTTTTCGGAACGAGAGATTGTAAAATATTTGTCTAAAGTTTTCTGCGCAGAGATCCTGTAGTTCTAGACAGCTGACCTCGGCGTGCTCCTTTCTGTGGGATATCAACAAATTAAAATTCATCACCACAGTGACGCTTCTATTAACGTGGGGATGTTACGCAGCCTTGTCTTTATTTGCCTGCTGGACCGTCATGCTAACTTCCCTCACTACTCTGTCATCGTCATGTCTTCACAGGCCGGGCCTCCTCGGCTGAACCCCGGCGTCTCGCCTCTCTCGGCAGCCTGTTGGACGATCAACACTGGCACCGTTTGTCGGTGGAGAGGCGGGGCCTCCATCTCAACGTGACGGTGGACAAACACACGGAGAAGGTCCGCATGCCTGCGGAGTTCAGCCACTGGGACGTGCAGCAGGTGGAGTAAAACACACCACGCCAGGCGGGAATGTCACGCATCGTGGCTGAAACCGGGGTAACGTGTGTTTTATCCGCACGCAGCTGAGCGTGGGGACGGGTCAAAGCCTCGGTCCTCAGACACCAGGTGACTCTGGGAGGAACTTCCACGGCTGCCTGGAGAACCTGCTCTACAACGGCCACAACCTGATAGACCTGGTCCGACTGAGGAGCCGCCAGGTTGCTGCTGTGGTAAGTCGGCCGGCCGGAGTCTGGACAAGGACCACAGGAGCTGATCCGTCACACCGTTCTTTGTGAAAGTCCTCCTGAGCTTTCCAACGCCAATAAAATATTCAGTTTAGTCTTTTTCGGGCCTTTGTGATTACCGGCTGCAGGTGTAATCACAGGCCAATATCTTTCCTTTCATCTGGGGGATATTTTACTTTAAATGATGTACTTGTTAATTCTCTTTGTGTGCCTGAATTGAAGCCGAAGCTGCTGCTGCTGCTGCTGCTGCTGCTGGTTACTCGTGCGCTTCCCTTGATTAATGAGGCCAGGAAGAGCAGTGCAGGCGTTGCCTGGACTCCTGATAATGTCTCCTTATCTTGGTCACCGAGACCTTGAGCTGTTTACATGCACGGATGGAAGTTGGCTCTTGTTGCACGGAGATTCTCTGAAGAACCAAACTGCTGCGAGCAGATTATGGTGTGATTGAGCAGAGACTAAACGGAGCTCTGAGCTTTAAAAGCCTGCGCAGAAAAGGAGGACTTATAGTAAAAAGCTGGATTCTTGAGCACGAATCACTGTACATCATTTTTACTGCCCCACAAAAGGATTTAGACGTCGTCCATGTTTGTGGAGCATTGTAAAGAGAACAGAATGATCTTCCCTGTGGAGAACCAAGACTGTAATAACTCACGGCTGCAGCTGCAGCAACACTGGAGTTATTACCTCCACTAAACAATGGAGTGGAGCAGAGATGTCAGGAGAACTGGGCCCGCTCTGAACTCCCCCTCACACCCAGCCTTTATCTCTGCTGCCGCCCAGCGCGGCGACTTTGCTTACTCTCCTAATCTGATGCTCAGTTCTGGCCTCGCCATCCCCGAAGCACCACCTGCCCTCCTGAAGGAGACTCGCTGATGAGATCATAGCGACAGAGGTCACATTGACACGCCCCTGCAACAGATTAATATTCATGTTTTATGTTGTTTTATCCAGTAATCAGTTTTCCTGTCCCTCCTCATCTTCATCTAATTTGCATCTCTCTCTCTCTTTCTCTCTCCCTCTCTCTCTCTCTCTCTCTCTTTCAGGGCAATGTGACCTTCTCGTGTGCCGAGCCGCTCTCCGTCGCCGTGACGTTCCCCGGCCCCCAGAGCTTCCTCCAGCTGCCAGGGGTGCCCATGTCCTCTTCAGGAGGCGTGTCAGTGGGGTTCCAGTTCAGAACGTGGAACAAAGCGGGGCTTCTGCTCACCTTTGCCCTGCCTGGGGAAGGGGGCGTGGCCTGGCTGTACCTGAGCGAGGCCACGCTGCGGCTGCAGATCCACAGAGCTGGGAGGGTTCTGCTGGAGCTCAGTGCAGGTCAGGGTCTAAACGGTTTAACCCGCAGGTAGCGCGGGGCCGTCGGCTCCTGCAGGGTCCCGACCTGTGCCTCTCTCCTCTCAGGCTCGGCTCTGAATGACGGCCAGTGGCATCAGGCGGAGCTGAAGTGCAGGCGAGGCCGTGTGAGCGTCGTGGTGGATGAAGAGGAGAGAAGCAGCGCCCACGCCAGCCACTCACCTCCTGTCACCATTGAAAATAACATCTTTTTTGGTGGTGAGAGCAGATCTCGTCTATATTGGACTTGACTTACGGGAGTAAACCATCTCAACCAAGCTTGTTGGAGAGCTGCTTCCTGTTCAGAATGATGATGAAAGACTCTCATTTTTCCATTCAGGTTGTCCCACTGAAGGAGACGACCGGGACTGCAGGAACCCCTTTAATGTCTTCCAGGGCTGCATGCGTCTGCTGACTCTGGACGACCAAAATGTCAACCTGATCCTGGTGCAGCAGAAGCAGCTGGGAGCCTTCAGCAACCTGCAGATCGACATGTGTGGAGTTATTGACAGGTACAAATACCAGGAGTGGGATTTGAACCCAGGTGGACTTGACCCATTGGATCTTAAGTCCAACGCCTTCACCAATCGGCCATCCTGGTGGTGGTAACCAGCAGCACAAAGACGTGCTGATTTATGCATCCAACTACCAATTTTCTGTATTTCCCCGATGCATTACTAAAAGAAAATCACAGGGGACGGGATGGTGGTTTCAGGATTGAGAGAGTGACCGAGAGAGAGAGACAGAGAGAGAGAGAATTAATTGTTTGCCATTGTGGTGTTGTACTGTAACGCCAACTAAGGAAATAATTAATAACACAATTATAGCAATTATAAACAACCCTCAAGGATAGACACACATACACGCACACGCACACACACACACAAATCATACAAAACAAACCATAGACCGAAGCTACAAGAACCTCTTTCTCTCCTATAAGGACCCCCCTTTCCACTGCAAAACCTCATTATTGTACTGATTGTGGGTGGGTAATAGTGATTGACAAAACACGACACCCTCCCAAAAACACACACACACACACACACACACACACACACACACACACACACACACACACACACACACACACACACACACACACTCAATTGATTTCTGCAGTTCAATAATGTTAGTTTTCAATTTAAAAAAAAGACTGACAGCGTTCATCAGCATCTTGAACCTCTTATCTCTCCTGCCCCCCCCCACCCCCCAGCCCAGCTTACCAGATTCCTTCCCCCCGTCCACCCTCAAGCTGCAAAGTTCCCTCTCTTCCTGACGTTCACCATCTTCTCCTTAACTCTAAGCCATCTACTTGCTGGCTTGATCCTCCCCCCACTCCTGTGGTCATGTTATCATTCTCTGAGCCCTTGTATAAGTGCCATCATTCACTCCTCTCTCGTCTCTGGCACCCTCCCATCATCCCTTCAATCTGCCGCAGTTACCACGATTCTCAACAAAGCCGTGATGACCCCAACAATTTCAACCTTCGCTCCTCTCCGCAGCAGCAAACAGCTCTCATAAAACTCCCCAGTGAGCTGCTCACGGACTACTTTCTCCATCTGAGTGCAGTGCTTGACACAGCCTCTCACACCGTCCTCAGTGACACGATTTTTTTTTTTTAATCCTAAATAAAACACATTGTGGAGCGTTTCATCTTTTTTTTTTCTCCTCTTCTGCACCCTCCCACATGTTGCCCTTGAGAGTGTTGCTCTTAAATGATTTCCAGGTCTCTGTTGTCTGGTCGCTCAAACAGCGAAAGTTAGCTGCCCTCAAACGCTTTTGTTGTTTCCTTTGAAAGATTTCTGGCAGAACCTGTACGACTGCTGCCAAACAAAAGCCTTTTCCACATCTGCTGTCTCAGGACACAACAATGCATTCCCTCCTTCCAGGAGCAGAGCAGCGGCAGAAAGGAAGTGTGCAGTGGAGGAGGGCACTGAGGAATTACAACCAGCCTTGAAAACTTTGACACCAACTTCCTCTTTGCCCCCTCAGGTGTTCCCCCAGCCCCTGTGAACACGGCGGCCGCTGCAGTCAGTCCTGGACCGGCTTCCACTGCAACTGCTCCGACAGCGGCTACAGCGGCGCCACCTGCCACAGCCGTAAGTCACCCGTCAGTCATCACCGACGCGGAGGAAGCAGGGGAGTAATACCTTGAAGGACGCAGCGTGACTTTCCTTCAGGTCGAGCAGGCAGACCCAGGCACATCCGTTTACATTTCTAAAATCTATTAACTTCTTATTTACGTAGTTTGCTGTTGGTACGTTGTCGTTTCCGTCGGGAGCTCAAACGTGGATCCCACGCTCTCTGATTGTGCATACGAACTTGAACACGTCTGTGACCTTTACGGTGACCCCTGAGCATCAGAGCAGGAAGGCAAAGCCAGAACATTTGCCTCCTCGTTCGGAGAGAAGAGATGAACGCCGCAATCATCTCCGGAGCGCGCAGCTCCGCGTTCAGCCGGCGTGGGCTGCTTCACCTGCTAAAGTGGTGCAGTCGGCGGTGAAAAACAACCAGCCGCTGCCAGAAGCATCCAGTCAAGTAGAGTCGAGATGAGGCGAGCAGACGCCACGCAGCGAAAAGCAGCACTCAGCGAGGTTAAGAGAGGAAGTCACTCCATATCAAATGTTTTTCTGGTACTAGTGTGATGATTATTTCCAACAGAAGAATTTCAGATCATCTTTATATAAAACAACCTTTAGCTCTCCCGGGTGCGAAAGATATAAGTACATTTGCAAAGCGCATCTTTATTAATGTGGTTTGTTCCAGGAGACTGAACGTTTAATTCTTCCTAAAATAGAAACAACATTCTAACCTGGAATCAGACTTTCATTATTAACTCTCTATTGTAATGAACTCAATATTCATCAAAACCTCTTCATTTTAAGAGAGCAAGGCTCAATTTTGAGAGAGCAAAGCCATCTCAACACTGTTTTTGTGTTTTTGTCTTCGTTCTGCATCAGTTTAAAAGAGGCCGATTATAAAACCAACACATTTATTCTCTTCTGCCTCTTTTTTTTGGTGACGTTTGTGCTCTTTGTGATAAATAAGACGCCTTCGGCTCTCGAGCTGAAGAATAAAACAGCAGAAAATTCTGATGTGACTGTGACGCTGGAGACTGAGGCAGAAGAGACAGAGAGGAAGAGCTGATGAGGGAGTGATACTCGTTGAATTCGTTTGTGTTGCGGTCTGTATTGTTTTGTTCAGTCCGGTTGGCTTCTTCATTATTTCAAAAGCTGCTCTGGGGAAAAACTTTGTCTTTGTCCTCATTATGAGCGATTCTACGCTAAGAATTATCTGCAGAGTCACGCGTGTGTCCGTGCTTCTGCCGCCTGTAATCTTCATCCCCTCGCAGCTCCTCCTCTGCCTCTCTGATGTTGATCCACGCTGGAGCTGATCTCATTATTTTCTTTCCCAGCTGCGTACGAGCGCTCCTGCGAGGCGTACAAACACGCCGGCAGCACGTCGGGACATTTCTACATCGACGTGGACGGCAGCGGGCCGATCAGGCCGCAGCTGGTCTACTGCAACATGACAGGTGACAAAGACGCAGACGCGCGTCATCGCTCACGGGGCTGTGGGATTAAAAGGAGCGTAATTGTAAAGAGCGACGCTGTCATCACTGTTTCCTTTGGCCCACACACATATTTGATGTTTCCAGTCTATGTGAAGCATCCAAACAGGTCCTGACGCCCTGATTGGCCCCTGAGTTCAGGTCAAATGAGGTCTGATTGGACTGTTGCTCTGCAGAGGAGAACACGTGGATGGAGATCCAGCACAACAACACGGAGCTCACCCGAGTACAAGCGGCTCCGGGTGCAAACCAGCGGTCCGTCCACTTTGACTACTCCGCCAGAGAGGAGCAGCTGGCTGCCGCCATCGGCCAATCGGAGCACTGCGAGCAGGAACTGAGCTATCACTGCAAGAAGTCCCGCCTCCTCAATACTCCAGGTAACCAAACCTGGAATAAAGGTGTCGAGCGCCAGCGCTGGCTTTTCTCGGCTGCTTGTGACGGTCGTGTGTGTTTCAGAGGGTTCTCCGTTCAGCTGGTGGCTCGGTGGTCCAGGCCCTGGTCGCGTGCAGACGTACTGGGGCGGAGCTCAGCCCGGCAGCCAGCAGTGCGCCTGCGGCCTGCAGGGCGACTGCGTTGACCCGCAGCACTACTGCAACTGCGATGCCGACCGTGTGGAGTGGTAATCCAGCCTTCTCCCTTCACCTCTCCATAGTCAGGGTGACGGGGGAGTGGCTCTCTCTTTCTAAAGTTTTCTTTTCTAAGACATTAAAGCACACCGGCGGTCGTCCCCCCGACCACCGGTGAAAACCACATAAGCCACACCATTTCTGTTGGAATGAAGAGTGTCTTCCAACCTTCCACCTCTATTAACCCTTCCTGCCGTCCATCTTTGCTCATTTCTGTTTGTGCTGCAGCCACTATTTTTACACACTGCCACTGCCGCTCTTTCATTTTTTATTACACTCACAAAAAGCCATGCATGCGCCTCGTTTCAGGTCCTTTCAGTCCTGGGTTTATTTTTAAACGTAACTTTTCTGGGCACCGGGGCTGACAGGCTGATTATCCAGTGTTTTTGCAGCTGCAGCGCGCTTGTAAATGGACAGGAGGCGTATTGTTGCTTTAGTCTGACAGCTAAATATAAGGATGCACAATGCTAACACCAGCTAACGGCAACATTCAATCTCTGCTGTTTATTCATCTTCTCCTCTTTTTTTACCTGCAGGGCTCAAGACTCGGGTCCCCTCACCCATAAGGAGAGCCTGCCTGTCAGGTCTTTGCTGCTGGGTGACATCCAGAGACCTGGTTCGGAAGCAGCTTACAGGGTTGGCCCGCTCCGTTGTCATGGAGATAGTAAGTCCAGGCTGGTTGTCCAGTTGCCTGGTTACACACAATCTTCTACCGTATGGCTTTTGTTACACTAACAGAGGTCAAACGAGCTGTTGGATTGTTCCTGTTTTAGATTTTCAGAAATGAGACACATATGGACACGTGTGCAAACCTCTCCAGTTGACACTGTCCAAGTTTCACCTTCTTTCTAAAGAACATTGTGTTGCTTTTCTGATCATCTCAGAAAATTTCTGGAACTCTGCGTTTTTCGACAAGGAGACGTCGTACCTGCACTTCCCCACCTTCCACGGGGAGCTGAGCGCGGACATCTCCTTCCTGTTCAAAACCACGGCCTCCTCTGGAGTCTTCCTGGAGAACCTGGGAATCAAGGACTTCATTCGGATCGAGCTGAGCTGTGAGTAGAGATCAGCTTTCCTGTGACTATTCCCTCTAAACAGATTCATTTCAGCGGGAAGACACCTGTGCACTTTGTGCGCGTTCACGGCGACCACAGGTGCCGTTTCAGGGCTGAGACGGTCATTAGTGTCCTCTTTAACCTTCTCACTCCATTTGGCTTTTTCCCCATTTTCCAGTCATCCTTGGGAGCACTTTAGAGGAATCTGGGATTCAAAGGGACAAGCAGAATCTAATAGAGGGACACTGGCCCTCTAACCGCCTCTCTCCTCAGGGAAATCATTCACACCGTGGTCCCTCCTGCTCTGAATACCGCCTGGCTGCTGCAGGCTTCCACCTCAGCTCTGTAACGCTGCGAGCTTGAGAACAATTCCCTAAAATTGACTTACTGCGGGTTGCTGAGATATTGTTTCATCTTGTTCTGCACTCCCATAGTAATACATCTTCTCCTTCCGCCAACAAAAGATGACAGATGATTGGTTGCTTCCCCTCTAGTCTTTTGTCGGCCGTGGAAGGGAAAAGAGGAGCTGCCTGCAGGGGTCTCAACAGAACAGCAGCCTCGCTTTGCTCCGCGCTTCTTCGAACTGTTTACTAGAAATAGAAGCAATTTCACTTGCAGGAGTCACTTTTGGGAACTAATTCTGCTCCTGCTACAATACGATGGGTGCTGGAGCTCAGGAGAAGTGCTGGTGAGGGCGTGGAATGTATATTTTACCGACATTTTCCTGTTTATTTTGTTTCACTCCTTGAAGATGCCCCGGCAGCCAGCACCAACCAAATTAGGAATGAGGGCAGCCAACACAAAGACGTGCTCACACACTCGGGAGAATTACCTTTCTGTTGGAAGTTCCTCTCATTTTGAAGCAACTGCAGCTTTAAAAGGTGGAAATACGAAGGTTCAACGTTTGACGCTGCTCTAAAGCTCAGCGAGCTGGGTGAATTGCTGCCCTGAATAGAACCTTCAGACATTTTTTTCCCTCCCCTCACATTCCCAGCTCGTCCTTGTGATCGGGACAGAATGTCTGCTGTTTGTTCCCCTGTGAGGACGGGAGCTACGCTGCTAGTTAGGAGCTCGGCCGCCGTTTGTTTTTGCTGTTGTGCTGTAAAAGAGTAATGACACATTCCTGGTGGACCTTCTCCTCCCGGATTGGTGTGGAAGCAGGTCCAGCGTACCTGCTCGTTAAAGCTGATGTTTACAGACAAGGCCCCAGATGGGCAGTAAAATCTGGGCAAAAACACACAACTATTGATGTCACAGCAGTATCCTGTTAACAGTCACTGTTGCAGCTAAATTCAAACACTTGCTGATATCTTTCGTTCTCTACCTGTAAAAAAGCTGAGAGATTATTTGAAACTTTTTTTTTTTGCTGGAGAGAATAACTTTTTAGCATCTGTGTCATCAGGAGACATTTTGCTCATCAGCTCGCCACTTCTTCCCTCCTCCGATCTGATTTCCCAGCCTCCTCTCAGGTGCTCTTCTCCTTCGACGTGGGTAACGGGCCTCTGGAGGTCCGCGTGGACTCCGGCGTCCCGCTCGACGACAACCGGTGGCACCGAGTCCGAGCCGAGAGGAACATCAAGGAGGCGTCTCTCCAGCTGGACGCCCTCCCCGCCGCCACGCAGGAGGCTCCAGCCGAGGGACACTTCCACCTGCAGCTCAACAGCCAGCTCTTCATAGGTGCAGTGACACTGTTTATTTAAATCAATGACTGTTTTTAGATTCTTGATGGATCAGTGGAACAAATTCCCATTTCTGTGTGGATGTTGGCGTCCTTCCTAGACATCTGCACATGTGCGAAACATGGAATCTTCCATTTTCTGACTGCAGAAGTTTCCCTGCTGCCTCGGGTCGAGCTGCTCAGCAGTATTTAACGAGAAAACGCTGAGTCAATGGTTTCTGACCATTGAATAAGGGTCATGTTTAATAAATAATGCATGCAGCAGGGAGCAGCGGCGCAGGTTCCTTCAGGAATGGTCTTTCATCTCGAAATGGAGGCGATGCGACCTGTTTTATCAGCAGCTCCATCTGTCCCATTTGGAGCAGGGACGAGGGGTCACAGAGGAGCAGGGAAAGGTCAAGTGCTCCACCATCCCTGAGGTTTTCGCTGCAAACATTGTTCACATCAATTCAGTAAACTAATAATCCGGAGGAACGAGAAAGCTGCAAACATTGACTGGATTGGCTGAAAACAGCAGCAGGGGCGGGTATTGATCGGCTGCATGTGCTCAACCAATAATCTGCTCCAAGGTCACCGGAGTGTTTACCTGCGATTCATCAGTGCGGCCAACTGGAACGAGAGAGATGAAATTAGAATCCGTTTTCATTCTTACGTCTGCACCATCCAAAAAAGGCAGCGGCCCAAGTTTTAAGGCTCTCTTTAAAACTGCTTCTCTGGAAGTTGCTGCTTCTCTCAGTGGATTAGCCGACTGATGCTTTGAACGGTTCCTCCAAGTCGAGAAGTGAATGATTTTTTCCATTTTTCTGCCCTGTAGCTGCTCTACAACCTCACAATATATAAATGTTTCAATTATTCATAATGTTCTCTGCATGTGAGTAATATGTTTTAGAGAAATGCTGCCTGTTTGTGTTCCAGACTGAAAAGACCAGTAAATCAGCAGCAATATCAGGCTGTATAGAATCATAAACTCAGCTGTGGTCGTAATCCTGATTTGAGCCAGTTCTCGTGGAACAATGCAGATGTTTGTTTGGGTTTCTAATCTGTGCATTCATTTCCAACAGATTATTACTTCTATTCGCTGCAGCTGCACAGATTTACGAGACACGGTAAAATATTCATTTATGGCAAAAACCTCTTCTGCTTTCGTAGGTCATATTTACTCAACCAGCAAGTCTTAAATAATTGTTCCTAATGCCAAGTTACACAGCAGTGAATTACATTAGAAGTCCAGTTTATTTGGCCCTGGGATAAATAGCAGATTTCTCTCATGTTCTCCTTCTTTATTGCCGATATTTGCGAAATTCCACATGCAGCATTTTCAGCTGAAACACGGCTGCTTGTCGCCTGGTGGAGACAGATAAGCTGCCGTCGCTCTCTGGCTCGCCTGGTGCGCTGAGATATTTCGCTGGTGCTGGGGCATCAGAAAACACGATCTTTGTGTTTAGTTCTGCAGAACGTCTCAGCAGATTCTGCAACTCTCAGCCGAGAACAGTTGAGGCTCCTGCAGATGACGCTTCAGAGGAAGCACGGGGGGGCTCTGGTAAACTTTTGAGCATCTGAATATAATAACTCCTTTTGTAAAACTTGCACCTCACTGACATCTTGAGTGTTTAACATTTAGCGCTCTGGCCGAGTGGGTGGATAAGATCCCACTCTTCTATTTCCTTTTTTCAGGCTTCAGTTTTAAATCCACTCTGTGGTTCTTGGCCTGCATGTCAATGCTGTCTTCGCCTTAGCCGAAGCTCTCATCTGTGCCTCCTTTACTGCCTCTCCTACTGTCCTCCTCAGTGAGCTCTTGTAAAAGGACATCAGGTAGTCGAATAATTAAAGATGAGGTGAAGGATTCAATCTGCAACTCTTGTGGAAACGACTGACTGTCATCAAATTAACGCGAGTGTGCGCGTATGCTGACGATACAGCTTCATTTCTGTGTGCTGGTGTGGCTGCACAGACTCAACCGAAGCTGACGAAAATGATGCTCCATTACACAGGAAGCATCGTGGATGACAGATTTACATCAACATGCTTCTGTTGCGCTTTTTTTTTATTGTGCATTTTCAGGGGGCACGGCGTCCAGGCAGAAGGGCTTCCGGGGCTGCATTCGCTCCCTGCAGCTGAACGGCGTCACCCTGGACCTGGAGGAGAGGGCGAGGATCACGCCCGGAGTCCAGCCCGGCTGCCCGGGTCACTGCAGCAGCTACGGCTCCTTCTGCCAGAACCGGGGCCGCTGCGTGGAGAGAGTCAACGGCTTCCAGTGCGACTGCGGCCTCTCGGCGTACTCTGGGGTCTTCTGTCAGACAGGTACACCCAGAGATCTGCCGCGCCTTCAGTCTTTCAAATCAGCTCAGACAATATTGACTGGGACACCGACCCTGACGTCTGCCAGCGCGTCGCTCCGTCCTCTGCTCTGCACTCGTCCAAACCCTTTCATTTCTCACAGCATTAAAAGTGGAAGGTTTTGGTTCTTTAATTGTAGATTTAAAAAAAAAAAATCCTGAGCTTCTCCTGCACGTGCAAGCACACAGGCACATGCAGAGAGCTAAGACTTATTAGCATGCTTTCTGGAGGATTCAGAGGCGGCTGAACCGCATGTGTGGGTGCGTTACTGCGCCTCTTTAAAAGGTTCAAATCCACTGAACCTTTTAATGCACTTAACACTCATCAGCCAGCACTTAGTTACATGTGACATCAAACGCTCTCATGCTAATCGTGCCTGTTTGATGTTGTAGGGTTCCTTTGATCTTGCATTCATTGCGCTTTTAATGCGTCATCTTTCTTTCTCACTAAGATGACTCTGTGCCCTCTTCTCTCTGCGGTGGTGCGTCTGCATCAGCGCACGAGGAGGAGACAGTGAGTGTAGCGATGCTAATTCATCTTCCACTGCAGGAATGCATTAGAGACCAGTTCAATCCGCCGAGTATTCCGGATACTCCCAGTTGTTTAACCGCTGCAGGAATCTCAAATTGAACTACACAACCTTCAGCAATTCATTATGAATCTCCGAGAGCGACGCCTTTGTGTGAACATGTGAATTTCGCTCTGCCGGCGCAACAATTACTCACTTCCTAGTTATATTGATGGATTATTTAGCTTTAGGGGAAAACCAAGAGGGATGGCTCAAATTGAAACAAATGGCATTTGTGTGGGGCGCCAAAGTCGATGCGCTCCACCTCAAAGAAATCTATAAATAACAGCAGTAACGCAATAAAGTTTGGGAAAATATGCTGCAGCTTTGGCCTGAGTTACGACAGCATTTTAATCCTGCTGAGTTTCTGTTTGGGCTCTGGAGCTTTTCTTTCGGCCGTCGGTAGCTACTGTGTAATTAGGCTTCCGTGACTCAGTAGCAGACGTGCTGAGCTTTGCATTTGTTGTCTTTTTCAACAAGTTATCAGCATTTTAGGTGTCTCTGCTGCCATTTAGCCAGATGTTTAACAGGCTAACGGTTCCCTCACACTCTGATTTGTTGTTACTTGTGCTCCATCTCTTGACCTTTTCTCTGCTTCCAGAGGTGTCAGCCAGCTTCAAACCGGCAACCTCCATCAGCTACACCTTCAAGGAGCCGTACGAGCTGGTCAGGAACAGCAGCGCCGTTCCTTCCTCCATCTATACCGACGTGGCGTTTAGAGGAGAGAATGTGTCGCTGAGCTTCAGGACGTTCCAGAGTCCAGCCGTGCTGTTCTACGTCAGCTCGTACCACAGAGAGTTCCTCGCTGTGCTCATCAACAAACACGGTGAGGAAGAGGAGAAATGGGAGGGAGAGGAGGGAGTAGAAGGGGAAAGAGGAGGAGGAGGAGGAGCCAGCTTGAATGAGGTAAAGCTTTCATGAATGGCAGCTGGTATTGCTGTTAAAACTTGGCTTTTGGGAAGTTTGTTTGGAATAATTATATTAGTAATTTGTCTTTTAAGAGCAGAAGGAAGCACTTTGAATTCAGAGCCACACCTGCAGCACTCAGGAGCCCAATAAAACTGGCACTTTGTGGTTGGATTAGCTGTAAATGGATTCTTTTCTGCTGATAATGAGTCAGAGAACGCTGATGGGCAGCAGGACATTAAGGCTTTGATTGAAGTGTGGAGTTGTCAGGTAAAAGCACTTCAGCCCGTGTGTCCAATTAAATCCTGAGATTTTGAAATCTTGGAGGGGGGGTTTTCACTTACATTAATATTTCTTGACATTTTTCAGCTGCTCAAGCACGAATAACTCGTCATTTACCAGAGGACCGTCATTTAACAACATACATTCATACATTTAAAAAACTAAACTGAAGGAGTTTAAGTGAAATGATATCTCGTCTCGATAAAAGGGGCTTTGAAATCAAAGAGTAAGGAAAAAGACGTGAAGTTCCTCCTGTGATTAGCTTACAGCTCTGAGGGACAAAAAGTGATCCCAATCTTTAAAGGCCAGACATAACATGGCTTTTATGAAATCTGCTCTTAATCCACACATTATGAGCAAAATTAATTAGATTTGGAGATGTGTTATTGATAAGGAATTAACTGCTAATCCTCCTAATATGGAAAGTTTTAGGGCTTCAGATAACATCACAGACGCGGGCCGAACCAGCCACGGGAGAGATAAGATGACCGCAGTCAGACATCAACAGAAAAGTTTAAACTGGTCAAAACTGTGTGTGTGTGTGTGTGTGTGCGTGAAGATAAGCTGGAGGTGAGATACAAGCTGGACGGCAGCAGGGAGGCCGAGGTGATGAGGAGCAGGGTGAGGAACCTGGCTAACGGACGGCTGCACAGCGTCAGCATCAGGAGGCTGTCAGAGTCGGTGTCAGTGCAGGTAACACACACACACACACACACACACACACTGGAAGTGGACCAGAAGACCTCGTACGTGTGCTGATTGGCTGCAGAATTTGTGCAGATCTGTTCTGATCCGGTAGCACGGCAGCAGGGACGGCTGCCATCACGAGCGAGGTTTGACTGACAGCTCGGTCCCTGGCAGGTAGATCTGTCGGCCTTCCTGCTGCCAGCCGACGGCTCCAGCCACAAAGCCCCAGTGAATACTGGATTTTGGAGAATTAAAGACAAACAAATGCAAATTTTGTGACGCACCAAAAAGAGGCTGTGGAGGAACTTCTACCAGGAGAAGTGAGGCCTGCAGGGAGGTTCTGCTTTCAAGGAAGTTCTGCTTTCAGCTTCTGCCATGACAGACACAACATTTACATTTTCCCGTTCCTCCTCCCTCCGGATTTTGATTACTGGTTTATTTTATGTTGCTGGAGTTTAAATAAATATAAAAAAAAACTAATTTGATTTGGAAGCAGAGTTCTTCTCCCTATTTCTGATTCTGTGCTCAGCGTTGACACAAAAACAGCTTCTGACTCCCGGAACCACTTCAGCCAGTTTGTATTAAACTGGTTTCCTGTAAAGCTTTTGTATAACCGTAAGAGCCGATTCCTGCTGGTGGAGATCGTCTCCTTGCTGCTGGAATCAGGTCTACAGTGAGTCCTTATCTTCACCAGTCCTGAAACACGTGCAGCCTCCTCATCCAGAAGGAGCTCGGAGCCTCGTCTCCGTTTCCGTGTCGTGGGTTCGTCTTATCGTGTTAACAACAGATGATACATGCGCTCGGCCAGGAGCCTGGACGCTGGCGTGATGGTCCACACGCTGCGGTGAAGGTGACCTGGCTCGGCACGGGGCGCATCTTCCCGCTTCCCTGCGCCGCCCGGCTCCGGTGAAAAATGAGCGTCCCGGTTTCGCCGTCACCTTGAATCATTCGATCATTAGCAGCGGCTGCGGGCACGCCGGCCCAACCGACACCAGAGCCGAGATGCGCCGTTTGGTGATGACCGGCATGCTCTCACACGTGACCAGGATAATCGCCTCTCCCTTGAGCACACGTCCATGAGAAAAATGAGCCACTTTCGTCTAAATTGTCTCTGGGCTACTTACAGACCTGTTTTGTTTTTGGGGTTTTTTTTGTACTTTTGAGCATTTTCGCTTCAGGGTTTTCCTGTTGATGGCTCTGCTCTACTTTTCCGGGTGCTGCAGGAGGAAAACTCCCTGAAAAAAAACCATAAATACCCATCCAAGAGCCGTTCATTTGGGTTGGGTTTACCTGCAAATACAGTTTAATTCTCAGCTAGTTAGCAAACGTTTGCTAAGCTAAACTGCTTTAATGCTTTTATGTGTACTTGGTGTCTCGGTCCTGACTGCACATTCTCACAAAAGTACATTTAGGATCACTAATGGCCCAATTTTATCTGGTGACTATACATTTAAAAAAAATGTGCTGGTTGTTCCAGATCGACCAGAACGCCAGAGAGGACTTCAACCTGACGTCTGACGGAGAATTAAACGCCATAAAGTCACTGGTTTTAGGAAAAGTCCACGGTGAGTGTAAGCAGTGTGATGCAAGTGGGTGTGGCCCTGTGCTGGGGGCGGAGTCACAGTGACAGTCGCTGACAGTCTGTCTGCTGTAATCAGGCTGGAAGCAGTCCTGAGTGGGCGGAGCCTGACTTGACGAACACGCTGCCTCTTCCTGATCTGACCGTTTTTCCTGCATCTCTCTTCAGGGTCTGATGACTTGGACCCGGACCTGCTCAGGCTGGGGTCTCTGGGTTTCACGGGCTGCCTCTCTGTGGTCCATTTTAACTCCATCAGCCCTCTGAAAGCGGCGCTGCTGCACCCGGACACCAGCCCCGTCACCATCACCGGACCTCTGCTCCGGTCCGGCTGTGGCTCGGCTTCAGCCACCCCATACGCCACAGAGGACACCCACCAGCTGACAGGTAGAGCAGGAACAGCCGCAGACAAAAGCAAAAGCCAGCAAACGTGTAAACCAGCTAAAACTGCCATCGTTTAGCATGCTACCAGGCAGCAAACGTTCAGTTTCTCTCAGATGATCGGACACCTGGAAGCTGAAGTCCTGTTTTCCACCCTGTGTACCATATTTTGATCTTTTCCTCCTGACTGTGCTTTAACTTTCCTTCTGCACCTCTTCTTCCTTCTCCTCTGTCTCTGCTGTAGACCAGTCTGGTTCACTGGGTTCAGGTCAGCCTTTAGTCAATGCCATCAGGACTGACTCGGCTCTGATTGGAGGTACTGGAACTCTCGTTGATCTGCAGGAGGAGCTCCTCTCGAGTCTTATCTCGGCACTCATCCTATTTGCGACGTGACATTTGCGGAGAATCTGCTCGATCATATCTCCGCAGACGTGATAAACGTCTCCGTATATGCTGACCCAGGATGCTTTGCAAAGTCTGAAAGGTTAAAAAGATACCTTGCTGGGGTAAACAGACGCTGAGCTCCCGTAAAATCTGATGAGTCCATCGGAAACTCATTTAGAACTTTAATGTAATCTGCCGAGCAACAGAGTGGAGACTTGTAAAAGTTCAATCTGAGACGGTTAAGACAGATAAGGTGAGTCAGTGAAGTCATTTCAGATTGTCCATTAAAGCAGCCCAACTGTGTCCCCTAATTAAACTTTTACAGGCGCCGCTCGCTAATTCCAACGTTCTCCGCCATTACTGGAGGCAGCCTGGCCTCTTTATCCGGCAATGCGGAGTTCAATTGATTTTGGAATGTAAATTAAATGAAAGTCGTAAAAGTTTATTTGAGAATTAGCTTAGAAAGGCCGACGCCGAGGCCAAATTATCCTGCTTTTTTGAGTTTAGCGTCCGTGTGTTGAGATAAAAATCCTGAATCTTCTGTCCCGTAGGCGTCATCGCCGTGGTGATCTTTGTGATGGTGGCCGGTCTGGCAGTAGCCGCCAGATTCCTCTACAGGAGAAAAGAGACGTATCGGAACCAGGAAGTGAAAACGGTCAAACAGGAAGACGGACCGGACTTCCCCTTCAGCAGCCAGGCCGAGTCCCAGAACGCCTCAGAGGAAAACCCGAAGGAGTATTTTATATAAGCGCCATGCTGACTTGATTAAGGTGGAGGCAGAGGACTTCCTGTCACGCCTCTGGACTTCACTCTGAGAGCTGCTGGGTTGAAAGTGGCTCCACAAAAACCGGAGGCGGGCGAGATGGGGTTCTGCTCTCCACACGAGTGCACCGATTTAATGCCGACAGTGCCGGACACGTGAGCAAATCCCTGTACAAAGCTGTAAATGTTTCACCGTCTTTGTAACGAGCGTCAATTTGTCATACTGAAAAATGTTGAAAATGAAAACTTGTATTTTTCAGTGAGTGGATAAATATATGTACATGTGCGCCCCCTGGTGGTCAGATTTCTCCGTCATCTTGGGTCAATATTTGTACCATAAAATGGGGCAAATGACCACGTTTCTTAGTAAATATATGCAAAATGATTGGATTTAAACAGAGATGGCAGAAGGGGGAGGCAGAAAAGGAACCAACGAAACTAAAAGGAAAGAGGCGACGCTGCAGCGCAGGTCATTGGACCATTTTCAGTTTGCAAACGTTGGAATTTTAGTGTGCAAAGCAGAAAATTGCTTTCCGATTTCTGACCTTTAGCCTGGAAGCTCAGAGAAGCACCATCTGAGCAGCAGAATTCAGTGATATGCTTGTGTTAGCGATGCTAGCAAGCCAGCAGCAAACCGACAGGGTGTCGGCAGGAAACGCCATCTTGATAATGTCCCGTTATGGCGTCCATTACATGCAGGCTATTACCTGCACCCGGACAGGTGGGCAGACTTGATGGAAGTGATCCAAAGGCGGGAAGATCATCGGTGAGGATGAGCCCAAACTGTGTTTTTCTTCATGTTATTAAACAGTGAAAACGACGCGGACGCCTCTGTGTGTAAAGCGCTGCTGATGGAGGGAGGATGAGAAGCTGTTTGTCAGACCCCATGAACGAGCGACACAGATGGGATTTTAATGACCAAAGTTGTTCAAACTAGCAAGCGTGTTGTTAATGGAAGCTGATGTTTTCTGCTGTCGGCGGCGTGAACTGCTGCCTCTGCTGGACACCATGAGCAGCACAGGAACGCCCACCAGAGGGCGATCGAGACCCTTCGCCTCCATCTTCATCCATGAATTCCACGATTCGGGTGTGGAGGTCAGTGGTTTGGGGCGGGTCCTGAGGTCAAAATCAGCAGCTCCTGATGTAATGTAAATGTAACGATGTGATTGGTCAGTATCTATGATGTCAGTCCGTATGTGTGACATGCCATAGAAAACTCCAGTGTTTGGTTGCAGGAAACTTAATTGTAATAAAATGTTTTTGAAGAGTGATGTTGATGAGAACTGGATCAATTAAAACAACATTCATGATCGTTCCGACTCATTGGCTTATAATCATGAAGGGTTTATCACTCCTGCATTTAAATAAATTAAAGAGATGGAGATGTTTACCAAAGCTCTTTGCATTTTCGAGTGCAGCGCCATGAGGCCGTTAGCATCGCCTTATCAGGGCTGATGGATGCAGACCTCACACACAAAACGACGGGGTACTTGATTTTTGTTACACGCGCTGATAAGCTGGACGTGTACAGAAGCAATTTTCCTGGTATCGATTCTCTTTATCTAATCCGACCTGCCACAAAAGCAGCGATTTAAAGAGCAGCAGCCGGGATGGAAGGATGGGTGTTATTATTGAGCCAATTCATGGGCGGCCAGTACGGTCCACAACATCATGTTCAGGAAAGGGCATCTTCCACCAACTGTTTCTCAAATCTTTCCTTTTACTGTTGTATGTTCGGGATCTACGGTGCACGTTCTGATTTTTTTAAGAGCTGCAGAGATGCTACAGCGCTGTCGCTAAAGGTTAGAGCAGCAATCATGTGTTGAGCTTTAGGAATAGTTGGAAATGGTCAAATTTCCAAAGGCATAATTGCTGAAGACCAGAGGATCTGCAGATATGTACCTCCTGACCTCTGGGCCGTTCGTCCCGGCAGTTACTTTCAATTTTCAGAGATTTTCAATTTTAAAAAGGCAGAAAACTGTCAAAAGTAGTGAAACTGATGCTGAAAGGAGGTCAGAGTATCAGCTCAGGCTGCTCAAAGGCTGAAGAAGCTCCGCGCTGCTCGCTCGGACTGCAGCCAGATCGGCCGCAAACACGCTAATTCAGGCTTGGAGATAGACTTGAATGAATTATAGCATCAAACTGCTCTTTACATCCATAAAGAGCATGAGGAACCCAGGAGAACATTCCAGAGAGGTGGGAAGGCCAACCAGGTCTAACTCAACGGTTTAATCTACAAATATTTAAAAGAATAGACCGAGGTGGGGTGGATTTTTAAGCCACATGACCAGTGAACAGCAGCCATCTTGCAGGAGCTACACCAACACTTGCTGCCTGCTCGTGACCACGTGTGTAAAAGTTCAACCTGACTGAAATAACAACCGACACAAACAGAGAGAACGCCAACCACATCCACCCCAGCGAGGAACAGGAGCAGCGCACAGACACTCTTCTTATACAGCTTTACTGACCCGCCCGCAGCCTCTGATTGGACGATTGCAGCCTTCAGTAATTAGCCTGATACGTGCAGCACCTGTAGCTTCACTAAATGAATCCATCTGAATTTCATTTCCAATTCAAACCCTGTCCATCCTGCAGCTCCTGACAAACCCAAAAACTCTGCTTTCGTGGTTTAATGTAGATGTTTCAACTTTCCCTGACCCTTCCCCGCCATCTTCTTTTAAATATAAAATAAAGGAAATCAATTTCCTCTGTTGTTAGTTGTGCTGGATGCTCTCCTGACGCTGTTCTCCTTGCAACATGCAGCCAAGCTCCCCGAGGAACCGGCTGGGAAGGAAAACAAAACGGGTTCGGCTCTTTTGTGTTTGTCACGGTTCAGCTGAACGGCATCTACACGCCGCCGCCGTCTGCTAATGAACCCTCCTACAATCTCCTGCCTCGGCTGCTGCAGCTGTGTGGGCTCTGAGGGGTCTCGGGGGGGTTTGACGAGCGCTGAAACGGCTGAACGCTCCTCAGAGTTTTCAACAAAACAACAAGTACAGGATCCCGTTTAGGGTCTGTGTAGAGGAGCCGCGGAGGATGTTAGAAGGTCCCAGAGGAGACAAAGTCCTCCGTGGAAACGGTTCTGAGGTTCCTGCAGTAAAACTTCTCCCTCTTTAAAAACGAGATCTCCTCGGTTTGAGGGATCAGAGGGGCCTGATTTTATAATTTGCGTCGATACTCTCTTCAGTTCCCTTTTTTCCATCTGATTAGGGCGACCAAATGATGATAATCAGAAGGTGATTCAGGTGTGAAGGTTCCATTCTGCTGATTTCCCAGGAGCCCGCGCAGCCCTTTGTTGGATAATCTCTGCTCAGTGTGGACTAAGAGACGTCCCTGCACCTCCATCACAGCCTCTAATACCTGCTCTTTCTGTCGCGCCGCCAGACGCTGCTGTAGCTTTTATTTTTCAGACCTCACTGCGGCTTTAATCTTCCAGAATTTGCAGCCTGTATTGACCGACTCTTCCCTGAAGGAACGCAGCTTGTTACTCCATCAATTTGCTGATGGCCTGTGGTTCTGTGAACAACGCGGCTTGAACCCAGAGACTCATGGGTACACAGCCCTGTCAGCACGTGTCATCAGTCATTTGACACTTAGCTTACGTTAGCTTAGCGCTGTCCCGGTTATGGTCTTACTCCGGGGGTCACAGACGGGTCCCTGGGGGACGTTTGGGTTGATACTGATGTCAAAGGTCGCTTAACGTGGAGACCCAGTCTCAACGTGCTTGTCTAATGACGGGGTTAGGGTTCATTCAGTCATCAGGAAATGGAGAATTAGTCAGATGAGGTAACACAGAAGGTGGAGGAAGGAGGACAGCTGGAGGAGCAAGAGCCGATGCGGTTTCACGTTGTCGGAGGCTCATCCTCCGTCCGTCTGCGGATGGAAGCATCCGAGTCTTCTCTGACTGAAGGCCGGTTATCAGCCAACTGCAGCCTCTGGGGGGAGAACAAAGGGACGGTGGGAGGGGAAGACAGCCCGGAATGACAGGGGAAATTATACAGGGAAAACTAGAGCTCCTTAGTTTAGCAGGCTGTTCCAGCTATTTGTCATTTACACAGCAATTCTGTGCAGAAGAAGTTGAAAAGAGCAGATGACACCTTTAAAAAACACTCACACACGCCCTCTGGACATTTGGAAATCACTCATTCCCAAACTTCTTCCTGTGTTTGCTATCAAATAAAGGCTGGATATGCCCCAAAAAATAAGTGTTTAAGAAAAAAAATGAATAATATTGCGTGTTTCAACCTAGGACTTGATTTGTCGAGCTAATTTTACAGTAAAATAAATAGCACACATGTGATAGGCATGTTGGCTAGGTTCAGAAATTGAATAAATAAATTATCTGACTCATAATTTACTTTAGCTTGGCTGAGCTGAAAAGGAGAGAGAGGCAATAAAGCTGTGACAATAGCAGCCACAGCCTGCTGAGTTCACCACGGTTTGCATCTAAACACCGCCTGCGTACGTTTACACGGGTTAGCTCGTAGGTAAAAACCACAGACTTGTCTGCAGAATGTGTTGAGGGAACGTCTGGGTTCGGCTCTCGTGCCTGACAGTTGGTTTTGTATGCACGGGTGTGATCTGCTGCAGAAGCTGCAGCTGATTAGAACAAACTTTGAATAAGAAAGGAAAAGCGAAATCCCTGCAGGAACTTTTAACAAAGCACCAAGTGAGGTTCCACTTTAATTACAGCAGCCATGAGCGGAAGATTTCATCAAAAACAATCAGCGCTCTCGTATTTCTCATATTTGTGTGTGTGTGTGTGTGTGTGTGTGTGTGTGTGTGTGTGTGTGTGTGTGTGTGTGTGTGTG
>BJFM01001705.1:73476-92391 GCA_016586285.1 Arothron firmamentum
GGGGGGGGGGGGTCACGTCACGGTACTCCTCACAGGCCTCACGCCACGGGCACGTGGAGGAAGGAGAGAGTCGCTGTTACAAACTACAGGCAGGCAGCATGACCTCACACCATCGATCAGATAACAGATAAAGACAATCTGGCTTCTGTTAGAGGACAGTCAGCCAGTTTAGAGAAGAAGAAGAAGAGGAGAAGTTCTTACTGCTCAGTCTTGCTGGTGCAGAGTAGAAGGAACGGGCCGCGCCGGGTTTTAGCTGTCCTGCGCTAATTTGCTCTAACTCTCGCTCCTCCAACAGGGAGATTCTGTCGCAGCTCCGAGCAAGTTCAGCTTATCTCTGCAGGCTAGAGGTGCCGCAGCCGCAGGTAAGCGGCTCCTCCTCCACTGAAATGCCCCAGGGGAGGAAGGAAGCATGCAAACGAGTGGCTCACTGGCCAATGAGGTGCGTCCTGAGGTGGACCCTGCAGCCAGGTGTGAAAGCTGCGGGGTGGGGCCAGGGCCTGCCTTTGTCCACAGGAGCTGACCATGTGCTCCGAGTAGACCATTTTGAATTCAGGCTCCTTTTGCAATTCAGATTCGCCTTTTCGCACATTTTGTTTCGCACATTTTTGGGGCTTATTTTTGGCTGTTCATTTAGCAAATTTAAAAGGATCAATGAATTTATTTGCTAAGAAAAAAACAAATAAATGGACTCAGATGGTAAACAGCTCAAAAGTTTAGGTGCGTGTGAGGATTCCCTCTGTAGGTGAGCGCGAGTGAATGAATGAGGGCGGCGGTTGCCGCGGTACCAGCTCACCACTGTGAATGCGCAGATGCTCCTTCAGGTGGTGCTTATACTTGAAGGCCTTGAAACATTCGGTACACTTGAACTTCCGCGTCCCCCCTGTTTCAGTGATTCCTCCCGTCGTCGACTGAGAAATCTGACGCTGCCACAGTTGGAAACAGAAGAACAGTGAGAAGCGGGAAAAAGGTTTTCTGTGTTTTTTTTCAGCCGGTGGTTGCGCTCTGGTGTTACCTGTTCCCTGCTGCCCCTGTGATGGCTCATGTGCCTCTCCAGCTGGGAGCGGTAGGTGAAGGTGTAGCTGCAGTGTGAGCAGCTGTAGTTGTCCTCGCTGGTCTCGTGCCGATACTTTATGTGCTCCTTCAGCGAGGCGTTGCGCTTGTAGCCCCGGGAGCAGTAGGGGCAGGTGTGCAATTGGGAGAAGGAATCAGGGGTTCCTGGGACAGACAAGAACAGGTTCAGCTCGGATACCGACAGCAGCGGACCGGCGGCGTGATTCTGCCTCCAAGTCACCGTTTTCATCGGCGCCTCCCGTCTCTGCTGGGCTCTGCTCATCCTCTGGAGCTTCAGGATAGATGATGGCTGTGTCTCCCTGCTGGAGAATCTCCTCCACTAGTGTGTCCTTCACCTCTGCTTCATCTTCTGAGACACATTCTTCTTTGACTAGAGAAACACATATTTACAAGGGTTTAGGATGACAACTCAAACTGTTGGATTGTTTTAAAAACACCCAGGATATTCATCACTTATTCTTCTGCAAACTCAATTGAAGACTTTTAGTAGAGAGAATGACAACGCTCTGCATGGGTGCCGTTCCGCAGCACCACCACAAGAGGGCAGCACAAGACTGCAACTTTAAAAGATTATTCTGCAGGTCTATAAATAAATAAATATTTGCATGTGCATTTCTCACTGGGCTGCCTGAGTGAGGATCTTATTTGATGTTTGTTTATGAGTTTGATTTATTACATAATCATATTCGAAAGAACTGCACACTCTTCTTAGCCTAAAAGCAGCCGTTTGGACGGAGCAGTGAGGTGAAACTCGACTCAAGCTGCCACGGAGAGAAGGTTAGGACTGATGCCAAAGGCCACGCCCCTTCCTGCTGAGCCGTGTCAGCGACAGGTGCAGCTGTGTGTGTGTGTGTGTGTTTGTGTGTGTGAGAGGGTGTCCATAAAAAAAGAGGCGGGCCCAGGCTGAGTCCTGTTAAGCCTCATTTTAAACACACAGATCTAGATCTCAGCTTCCCATGACCTCATCCAGAAGCCTTCCAAATCTCTCCCCACCTCAGAGATGCACTCGCTTCAGCTGCATGCTCCTTCCTCTCGCCGCTCGTTTATCTCCGTTATCCTCTCCTCTCTCTCTTTTCATTTGTTTAGCATCCATCCAGTTGCGTTACATGGTAATGCCCTGGTCGCCAGTTGGCCTAAGCAAATACTCTTGAAACCCTTTTTTACCAGCTGTAAGTTCACTGAAACAAGGTGTTTCTCTTTAAACTCTTCCTCTCCTTCCTTTGTTTCCATCCCTCCTCCTCCTCCGCCGATACACCTCTCTGCATATTTTCCCACCACACACTACAATTACACTTAATGTCTCACAAAAAAAGCCAAGTGGTAATGATGACCAGGACCAGCACACATGTGGAATATCAGGATGGAATGAAAACAGGAAACCATGGGGTGTGCAGTTCCACACACGCTTACACTCTCAGTGCACAGCTACACACACCTGCCAAGTTAGCCTCAACCACACGCACATACACACACACACGCAGCACTGCAGTTGTAGATCTTGCCAGGTCCTGTCACAGGGAGTCTGCGGTGTATTTATAAGGCTGTGCTGGAGCTGTACTGGGACCCAGACTGCAGGGGGAGTTGCCCTGAACCCTGAACCCTCACCAGAGAACCCTGCTTTCCATTCCAGCCCAAAAAAGAAGGAAAGTAAATCTGAAAATCCAAAAATATCAATTATCCTTCCCTTTCCTGCAAGGTTCTACCGCAACATTTCAAGACTTTTCCAGGACTCCTGCCTGACCTTCTGCAGCCACTTACTAGTTTGTTACTCTTTAGAGGGCTGAACGGTTGGAATCTATGGATGTATGTAAAAGAACAGCAGAAAATATAGTAGAATATATAGTAGAAGAGGCCTGAAAAAGTTCTTTGAAAACAATAAAGTTTTCTGAACAACAACAAACTCAGCAAAGCCCACTGTGGATAATTACCATCTAATAATATCCAGAGTTGGAGCACTTCAAACAGTGAGGAGAAACTTTGCTACAAATATCTTTACCTGGGTTCAGAGCGCAAAAAAAACAACAAAACAGACGGAGCGGAAGAATCGGGCCAGACAAAAGGTAAAGGAGGTAAAAGGCAGAATAAGAAGGAATACAAAAGATGAAAAGTGACTGGAGGAAAACAGTGAATGCACAGAAAAGAGGGGGGAGGAAAACAGGGAGAGCAGCGCTGCTCTCGCCATGTAAGGCTTTATTCAGAAACAATGAAACAGGCCTGCAGAGTAATATCTCAGTGTCACATTCTCGCCGTCTCCATGGTTTTAGCACTTCCTGCTCACCTCTACCCGCCGGCTTTTGAGATGAAGGAATCGGGGATTAAAAACGGCACTGAAGCGTATACACACACACACACACACACACACAACCCAATCAGGCCCTGCAGTTGGATGGAAATGTGGCTTTAGCGCCGCTTATTGAGGCGGTTTTCTGTTTGGTGATCCTGAAAACTTTTCTGTTGAAGGCGATGCTCTTCAAAGGGCTTCCTCCAGCTGTCTGACGGCGAACCGAAAGCTGATCTGAAAAACAACATGAACGCCCAAAAAAAGGTCGGTTTCGCTCCGCACTCGCAGCTGCTGGTGCCTCAGAATCTCGAAAAAAAGAGGAAGAACGACAGGAAGCTGATAAATGACTTAAGGTGCAGCTGTGACGCATCCTGCATGAGTGGAACAGCTCAGGGTTCAACTCACACAATCCCAGCAGCATCCAAGGGTGTTTGTTTACCTCATTAGCATGTTAATGCACACGCTAAACCTATAAATGTACAGGCAACATAAATCACAGACTAAAGACAACATTATGGATCATTAGCAGCCTCACTATTTAATATCAAACCGAGCAGAGCAGCAGCGGTTTTACACCTGTGTGAGGACAGAGATGACAGGGAATGATGAAGAAGCTCATTACTGGGACTTATCAAAGTGCAGACAAGTGTGTGTGCGCGTGTGCGTGCGTGTGCGTGCAGCCTTTAGGATGTAATGTTGTGAAGAATATCAGCGATGAGAGAGCGAGCGCAACATCTGGCTGTGTGAGAGAGGGGGCGCTCCCCCGGGCTGAGAGGAGCACTGAGCTAATGTGATCAAAGAGAGCGCAGGCAGATACACCAACGCACTAATCAGCAGCAGGAAGTCAGACGCATCACGCTGCAATCAGACGTGATGGGACAGGTTCTCCACGTTCTGTCCTCACAGACGAGGAAGCGGAGGCTTGACGTCCGCTGATGGACGTCAACCTGGATTGAAACTGATTGACAGACACCTGCTGCCCGGCTTGTTAGCGTATCAGCCGGGACCGTTTGCTTTCATTTCTGCTGTTTATCACATTTTCCGTCTTGTGATCGGGTCTCAGCTGATCTGAAAATATCACAGCGCACTGAGCTGTGATTGTGCTGAAAGGACTCGTGCTTCCAGCCTCTCCGGCCAACACTGGAAACAAAATGCTTGTTTTTTCCATACTTGGGTTGCTTTGCTTCTTCTCCTTGACAACAGGTTGCATAGGTAGTCTGAACGCCTGATCAAAAGTTACTCTGGTATAAATCGACACGTTATGTGGCTGCTGACAGCCTCCAGACCGACTCTACAGCGCCCCCTACCTCCGTTCAAGCCGTTGTGGGGTAATACTGTGGCGGCGGCGTCATGGCTGTCCTGCGGAGGAGCCCCCTCAGCGGCGGCGGCGGCAGCGGTGGCGGCCTCGGGCTCCTGCAGGCTGTCCTCCTCCACAATGTGCAGCTTGTCCTCGTCGTCCGAGTCTGAACTGGCCTCCAAGCCATTGTTGAAGTTTGTCACTGAAGAGACACAAAAAAGAACAAATAATCAAGATTCAGCGGCTAGCTTCTCATAGCCCTCTGATCCTGATTAGCAAGAGGCCAGAGACCTGCTGCTGTAATTGGTGTCGGATTTACACTGAGGAGGCAAAATTAAGGCAATTAACTGATTTCCCCACATACTGTGACTCACACCTGTAGTATAGAAGATATCGGCAGTAATAATACCAGTTGGCTCATGGTCGAAGCCCCTTGGCCTTCAAGGATCAAAGTCCAAAACATCACTAAAATGTAATCATGCGTTTCCTGGCCCATGATCAACATTTCCTGAAAATTTCATTAAAACCCGTCCATAACTTTTAACTTTATTATGCTAACAGGCAGAAAGACGGACAGATAAATCCCTGCCTATGGTGTAACCTTGTAACATCTGTCACAAAGGCTGAAATGTACACTGTGATGAAGCACAACAGAGAAACTAGAGTCCTAAAATAGGCAGCTCTATTCACACATGCTGAGACATCAGATCGTCACTTCCTTTGCTGGAGGACAGGGTTTCTAGGTCTGCTTCTCATCAACGCATTTCTGCAAAGGAGAACACAATTTCAAAGTATCGACATGCAAACTGCTAATTGGGCAACAGAAGGAGGAATGAAATGACATTTGTGCCGACTCGACGTCCCATCAGCGCTTGTACGGATGTACTCGCAGCCTCTTTGTGTTGTACAGAAAACACAAAGGCGGCACGCTGCAGCAAAACACATGTGTTTATCAGTGAAAGCAGCAGCAGCAGCAGCAGCCTGTCTGCAGGCTACAGCTTCATCCTGCCAACTGAACTGAGCTGAACTTAGTCTCTTTCTCACATGACAGAGACACAAAGGGATGGAAGTAAGTGCAACTACAAGGTTTAAGGTTTTTTAATTGCTTTTTCTCCACTGTGGGTATGTGTGTGTTTCTGTTTGTGCTAATACATATGTTGTGTACTGGTGCTCTCTGCAGGAAAGCTAACGCGGAGGTGCTGTGCTGCCTAATGAGGAGAAAAGTTTGGGTTGTTTTTGTGGCTGTGGACCTGTGAGAATACACACACACACACACACACACACACACACACACACACAGGTCACCTGTGAACAGACAGCTCTGCGTGTGTTAAGTGTACTTCTGCACAAAATGAAGACCAGCTTCTCTGCTGAGGACAGAGGTGTCTGCTAAGTGTTGGATCAGGATGATGCTCTGCACCACAAACATCTAAAAACTGATCAACTTCATGCTTGTTCAGTTTTGAAGCAGGTGCTAATCCAAAACCTTAGAATAACCTTCAAATAACTCCAATGCCATGCTATAACATGTTTACATTTTTTCTAATACTGCTGTTTTGAAATTGTATTAAGACTAAACAGGAAAAAGCAGCAGTGGTGTAGATCAGACTGAGAGAACTAATAGAATCAAAGACAGAAACGTTTTATTGAGTTCTGATAAGAAATTATAATCCAGGAATTTAAAAATCCCCTGGTTTTTCCTTTCAGGGTGCAGTTACTGAAACAACCGACAGGGGGAGCAGTGAGTAGACTAATATTGTGGAAACAACTTTCCCCTTAGTGTGTGTGTGTGTGTGTGTGTGTGTGTGTGTGTGTGTGTGTGTGTGTGTGTGTGTGTGTGTCCTGACAGGGAATCAGACACAAAGGGAGACCTGTCTACATCATCACAACAATGCAGCAAGTGAACTGTTAATCCTCCATCTGGAGCAGAGAGACTAAGAAAGGAAAAGAACAGTCTAGACAATAGCCCTCCTCCCTTCCTCCCATCCACATCTCCAGCTGAGAACATGTCAATTTATTATTACCACCAACTACTTTTTGGTCTGATATTTTTTTTCTTAAACTCTGATCTGAGGGCCGAGATTCAGGCTCTTTTCCCTGAGAGAAATCGTCTTTTATTTAACTCTGCGCAGCAAATGTCAGCTCCGCATTTCTCATCTGACAGAAACAACTTTTAAGCTTACTGCACCTCTCAAGAATGGAGAAACACAAGCACAGGATTAACACAAACACCATAGAATGGATGGTGAATGCTATTGCTGTTGAATAATTAGTTTAAACACTTTTAATTCAAACAGAAGTTTGGTTTTAGGTTTCTACTGGAACTTATGTCTGCTTGTTGTTGGATAAAAATGGGCCCTAACCAGCCGTAGATGATAAATGTTGAGTACTAAAAACTGAAACCCTTTCCGCCACGCAGGCCTGCACGCTTACGCGCTGCTGGAGGGGAGTTTGTGCAAGACGTTATTGAAAGTGAAACAAGCCGAGGTGCCACTTGAAGCCATTTGCATATGAGACAAAGGACCTTGGTGAGAGGTCATCTGCAAACTCTGCTGGAAAATACCTGAGCTTTGTAAAAGGACTTGAAGAGGGCACAGTTCTGGACTGCTGCTCTCACAGAGCCTGTGCTCGTTTGGAGGCAACAGGTAATCAAACATAGCAGCCCTGCTGCCGCCTCCTGGACCTGCACCATTAAACCTCCCTCACCTCCTCAGCTGGATGCTTGGGTTTTGATAGCAGAAAAAGTATGTTTGACAGAGGAAAGCAAGCAGAGGAAAATATGCTCTTAACACAGGAGGATACTCAAACACTGAGATGCCTGAAGGTGAGGGCCACTTACGTATTTTTGAAATTTCCAGGGTTTCCTCTCAGAAAATTTGTTTTTTTTTTGCAACAAAGGAATAACCATTACAGGATATATTTAACACTTGTGCAGCCTACACACCGATTTGTGCATCAGCACCACACAAAAATGTCTACCCCATTAAAACGAGGCAAACACAAAAGCAGAAAACAGCCCAGAAGAGTCTGGAAGCAGCTTTCTGGCTGCAGCAGATCCACATCAGGACATGTGAGCGTGGAGGGGAAACCGTGTGTGTCTGACTAACCATAACACATCCCTACATGGACCACATGTCCTGGTATCTGGGTCAAAGGTAGACGGCTGGGCAGGGAGAGGAAGAGGAAAAGCTCAAAATAGACGAGTCATGAGTGAATATCTACAGTAGAAGCTGGATCTGCTGGTTCACACCTGGTAACAGCACCATCCTCGTGTTTAGCTGCAGTATTGCAGTATTTGCCTGGAGTAAAGTTGAAATCTGCATCTAATTTGACAGCAATGCATAGCTTTTCGATTAAAACCTCATTTTGGTGCTGTGAGAAACATTTTGGAGGCACTTATTCATCATCAGGGGAACCAGAGCGGGAGCTTTAAATTCCTCCAAGATTCATCGAGAGGCGTTGAGGATATCTGAGCGTGAACCAAGTGAAACGCTGACCTGCAGCCACCTCAGGGGCATCAATCAACGCGGAAGAGTGTGAGCTAACTAACAACCGCCGTCATCGATATTATTTACTGACTGGTGACTGCATGAGGACAGGAGCAGCTGAACAAACACGGCAGGTAGATGGTCGGATGATCCGAGAACAGAAATGAAGAAACAGAAGAGCAAAACTAATCAGACAGCAAGATCAGGGTCTCTCACGTGTGTGTGTGTGTGTGTGTGTGTGTTGACCCAGTGCAGCTGTGCAGTATGGGAGCCCTGCCAACACCCTAACAGACAATTACCCACTGTGTTTTTGTGTGAGTGTGTGAGTGCATGTGTGTGTGTGTGTGTGTGTCTGAGACAGAGAGGGAGACTGAACACATGGAAGTATACGTCAGTAAAGCTGTCTGTCTGTCTGTCTGTCTGTGAGCAGCCTCGAACATGTGAGCAGCTGCAGAGCTCCACCTTAAAGGGACACTCACACTTTCTCCTCCTGCTGTTGATAATGTGTGTTTGCAAAATGTAAATATGAACAACTCCATCTGATTCCATAACTTAATCACTGGTCAGGTGACTGGAGAAATGTTCCCACCCATGCTCCGCTGTTTGTCTACCCTTTAGCAGAATTATGCAACCACAAGTGCATGTATTCACATGAGATATCATTTTTAATTTGGGTTTTTGCTTTTTGATGTTTATGTCTAAATATTTAAAGCAGCACTGACACAGGACGCGGGTTTCGAGTCGACACCGTGACGTCAGGCTGAGGCGCCGCAACGGCAGCAGCGGTGCAGACGGCAAGAGGGGCGTGGCCCCGCCAGAATACAGCCGACAACCTCTGGATCAGCGCACAGTCCACCGCTAGAAAGGCAGGAAAGCCTCTCCTGTTGGAGCCAGCTATGAAATCCATAGGTCAGGGTCTCTCCCCTTCCGCCGCCTCCGAGGATAGGGCATCTGCCGCGTGTGTGTGTGTGTGTGTGTGCGTGTGCGCACATGGGTGTGTGTGTCCAGAGTAATCAGGACTCTCCAGCTGCTTCCTGTTCAGCCCAGGTGCTCAATCAGACCCCATTAGACCTCTCTCTCCTCCTCCTCTCACACACACACACACACACACACAACAGAAGGAGGTGTATAAAATCGGGTTTTAACGATATTCACCAGGAAACCAATCTACTGTCCCTTTAAACTGAAAGCTGATTAAAGCTTAAAGACTCCATCATGGAGCACAAATGTGATGTTTTCCACAAAGCCACCAGGGGGCCACCCCAGATCTGCCCAGCATTTCAAAAAATAAACTCCATTAGCTGGAAAAATGGAGTGAAACCTGTATGTTTTAATGCCCCTACCAGGGAGATGTGTCATTTAAACACACCTGAGTGGGAGAGGGGCTGCGCACCAGTGGGCAAAGATGGATAATTTAATATTCTCAAACTCTAATGAGGTTTGCTGTCTTCCTCCTCCCCGTCCCCTCTTCTTCCTTTGTGTTCACAGGCAGATTGCAACCATTGCATACCATTACAATCACCAGAACGTATGGATGTTTTTATTCAGCCTGTTACTGGCACAGATGAATAGCATTATGTAACACACGAAGGCATCAAAATACAACATCTAACTGCATCTGATCTTTTATTAAAGAGCAGCACATCACTAGGAAGGTAAATTTAGGAGTCTGCCCACACCTAGTTTACCTACCTGAAGTCTCTGGTAAGAAGATTATGAAATCTAGGTTAGTCCCTGTGAGATTGAGGATCCTGTTTTAAAAGGCAGACCTTTGAGCGCTCTGTATCAAAAGAAGTGATTATTGTTTAAAAAAAGAAAGTCATTATCCTCACGTCGGGAAATTCTAAAAGTTCCAACTCTTCCACCTCACTTTTTAATACGCGCATTAAAGAAAAGAGTTTGGGACGACCCACTTTTAACGTTTTATCCACAAGAGTGTAAACTGTGATAAGACGTATGCTCTCAAAGACACTAAAGCGTATGATGAACAAGGGATTCATAAAAATACCTTTTTTCATGAGTCAGGGCCTCTGAAACTTTTTTGGAAAATTCCCACAAGTGGTTCAAACCCCCGCGTCTGACGTCACTTTGCCAAAGCTGCCTTTTGCTGTGCGCGCGGCAGACCTGGGCGTGACTCAAGAGGACGACGCCACGCCTGGGGCAGACGGCACGTGAGAGGTGTGAATGACATCAGACGGGCCCCGGCTTCCTCCAGCCACATTAAAAGAGTCAACTAAACATGGTCTCTGACAAAAACGGCACTGGCCCAAACTGTGTAGTCGACCTTACGTTCAGCGATACACACACACACATTAACATGGCCCATCGCTCGTCTGTAACACTTGTGTGTGCAGTGAGTGGTGCCTGGCAGAGGGTGGCACTACCTCGACCCTTGCGTAACATCCTCAGCTCACTCTGATCTCAGCTTTATTAGATCTGCTTAAAAAAAACGCACCTCTGCGCTACCATCATCTGTCTGATGCTGCGGTTCATCTCCCAGGCAGAGAAACACTCACATCGGAGCGGATTAAAGCAGCTGCCGGACACAGTATTAACATAGACTCCCCCCCATCTCGCTGCATCTGTCAGGTAAGTCAGAGGTAACTCTCATTAAGACGATTACGTCAACCCTAACCCTAATCCTCAACCCCGAAGATGCAAATAAAACCTCAACAAGACTAAAGAAAAGATGAATAAAGACACCCAGAAGTGAAACATCTCCCGCTTCAGCCTGGATTCATACAATTTGCATATGTAACAGCTAAATATGCACTGCTGAGATGAATTATCACTGGGATGGCACAATAAAACACTAAAGAGAGCACAAGTCACATGCAAACATGTATGATTAAAAAACCCACAGAAAATCAAATGAGAGAATAAAGTAGCCACGGAGTTTATTTTCACCTGCCACGGTGAAAATAAACTCATCCATCGCAAGAATCTGAGCTTTTATTTTGAAAAGCCCATGTCTTTTTGTTGCTGCCAGTTCCTGGATAGTTTCTTTTGTGGGCTGCCTTCAGTGCTTTTGTGAGCAGCGAGTTTCACGCCGAACAGCAGCGACGACCCTCTGAGCCTGGCAGTCAGTAAAACATGATCTGCCAACCTGATGCATCTTTGACATTCAGCTGCCACAACGGCTTAGTGCTACCTGCCTGACACACACACACACACACACACAGAGTATTTGACAAGTATAGGATCAGCAGGATTTAACTCACTATGACAACAACTGGGTCATATTCTAACATTCTACTTTTAACACACATGCATGCACACTTGCGTGCACACACACACACACACGAGCATGCTGAGGCCCCCCCACAGCCTTACCTTCAGGATATGGCGTGGGAATGGTGGTTCATTGGTCACTTCCTGTTTATGTACCTCAGTCCCGTCCCCGCTCAGATGTGCTCAGATTAATAAGCAGGCCTGCCTTCTCTATGTCTGAAAACGGCGCCGTGTGCTGTGTTTTTAAGGCCTGACGTCCTAGTTTTATTTACTGAAACAACTGGAATCTGCTGAGATATTAATTAGACAGGTTTGGATCAAAATAGGCTTCGGAATTTGATGGCTCAATTAAAACAGTCATTAATTCACTAAATTCGCCTCATTTTTCTGACTGCAGTGTAATAAGAGAAAAACATCAACACATTTGGAAATGAAAGTGTAGAGAAGAAGTGTTTTTTGATTAGATTTTGATTAATGTTTTAACCGTAGTGATGCTGACTCAACAGAGTTACAGAGGCAATAATTTACAGCAGGTTTCAGACTGGAGGCCTGACGCTCACTTTGTTTAATCAGGCTGAAAGTCTGTCGTTCCAACGCCCAGCCCAGCCTGCCGGTAAAGTCATTTACAAAAGGCGACCCAAGACCACCAAAACACAGCCACGGCGTGATTTTAATGTCGGATTAGGGCAAAAACAAAATTACAACACACTGCACGCATTCCTTTTCTTCAGGTCACGACCCACCGTGACCTGAGCCACACAGGACAAAAGTTCTCTCCCTAATGGAGCCCTTCCTTTGTCGCTTGTCATCCATTTACTTCCCCGAGACTTTAAACTGCTTTTTAACCTGGCTGCTTTTAACCTGACTGGTCCCAGTCTGGTTACTTTAAACGCACAGAGGGAGGAACCAAAAAAAAAAACCACACACTTTATAAAATTAGCAGCTAAATGTCTGTCAGTGGTGTGTGCGAGAGAGGCGTGTGGACGATAAGGCAGACAGACAGGTAGTCAATCACACTGCCTTATCATTCTCATTAAAGACACACACACACACACACACACACACAATAATCCTGCAGGGCGTTTCCCTTCTTGCTACGTGCTGTCTGCAGAGGAGCGCTCCAACTGTAGCTGTGCTTCTGCTTCCAACTCCAGAAATTTCCCCTCATCTTCTGCATCTCGAAGTACATGCAAACATTATTCTGCTCTTCCAGAACACGACGTTGCAGCTAGTTATGAATTAAGGGAGGTATAACGCCAGTCCCCCGGATGATTGTAAGAGCATTGTTAGAGCGTGCTGAAGTTAGCTACGTGCAGGACGGTTTAGCACGTTTCTTTAGCTTCCGCAGGTACTTGAAAAGATTGTTCAAGGAGCTGAAGTCCTCCATGGGACTATTTTCAGTCACTTGTGAGTAGGATGCTAGTGGGCTCATCACACTGATATAATTTTCTTGCTTGTCAGAGCTTCTTTCTGTTACGCTTTGACAAACAAGAGGGAGAGAAAGAGCCGAGTGCTGTGTCACGGCTGCCTCGGCAGAGATAAACGATTAAACGGAGCTGGACTGACCCTAGTTCCTACAAGTCTCTGATGTGGACCTGTAGGGATGGATGCGTAGGGATGTTACATAACATGTACTCCCAGTAGACCCTCGTGCATACAGAAGAACAGTCACACAGGAACTGACTGTCAGTGCAGACCTGATGCATGCACAGTATTCATGCGCTAGATAAAGCACAGCAAGGGTGTTCCAGCAGGCAGCAGCCAGTTAGCAGCCTCCAGAGCAGCTCCAGTCCAAAGCTAAACCAGTCCTGGGACAGGCAGCACAGGAGGCCCGACTGCGAGGGGGGCAAAAATCAATCCCATAGTTTGAGTTTCAATGCCAGGAGTTAAGCAAGAGCTCAATGCACAGAGAAGCAACTGATTCAATTTGCCTAAAAACCCCAGCCATTACTCAGAGTTGGAGGGTGTGTGTGTGTGTGTGTGTGTGTGTGTGTGTGTGTGTGTGTGTGTGTGTGTGTGTGTGTCTGCGCATGCACCAAGAGGAACTGCTGCACTTGCATTTTCCTCCCTTCTCTAATTCCATTTTATGTAGTTCTCCCCTTTGGCATGTGCATTTAAATCTTGTCAGCCTGCTAAATAACTGTAATAATGTGCTCATTTGCTTTCTATTCAGGCCTGTGGCAAGCTACACGCTAACCACACATCACCTGTGCATGCCTTTGATTGCATTTTACCCGCGCCACTGTGCACGTACAGCCCGCAGTGTGCCGAGAAAGCTATTAAAGGGCGTTTTATTCTTCCTTGCTCCCACGGCAGCGACGTGAGCTGCAGCCTGTTGGCACCTCAGAAGGCTGGTATTGCCTTTAAGCTTCACTGGCCCAGTTTGAGAGACACCAAGAATCATCAAGCGTCATCTCTCTGTTCCACCCCAAATCCGCTTTAAAATCAATTACACAAACACACACACACATGTCCGACTCCCAGCGGGCTGGCTGCCGTGCGCCTTTATATAACCACTGCACCCTCACCTGCGCGGCTCCACCCAGCCCTCCACACCTGCGGCTCATTTCTCTCATCAGCGACTGATTCAGAACCAGCCTGGACTCTTTGTTCCTGTGATTGCTGGCTTTGTGTTTTTATTAACTGTCTGCCATCTGCATGTTTACCTGGACTTCACACACCTGCCTACCTGTGCTGAAGCGGATGCGTCAGCAAATCAACCAATTTGGCTTTTTTCCCTCTCGGAAATGAAGATTTTTCTGCGGTGCAGAAACAGTTGAAATGAAGCCCAGAGGGCTTCCAGTCCCAGCAGATGAAAAATGTCATTAATACTGATAAAATATTTAAAAACATTCAGTTCTACTGTCAAAGCAAATACTCAAATATTTTCTCAACTATCTGAAAATAATGAAAAACACAAAACATGACACGTCATCATTTGTCTTTATGGAGTTATGATAACGGCAAGAAAGAGGCCAATTGTGTTGTTGAGCTTCAGCAAACTCAGTCAGTATGAATTTGACTTGTAAGTGCAGATTTTTCACATTTAACTGCAACAACTCATCTGTCTGTGGATGCAGTAGAAGCCATCAGTTTAAATTCAAATGAGTTTTTCAATGGAGTCATTCTGGACGTCTAGTGTTGGGCAGATGATAAGTCATGCAGTCAAGCTAATGACAAGAAATCAAACAGTTTCGCTGCATAAACATGACATTGATAGCAGATTAACATGGCAAGCAGCTGGTAAACACCACAAAGATGACCCCCCCCCAACTGAACCGCCACGCCTCAGTGAAAGACCAGAAGCCCGGGAGGAGGGAGCGCGACCAAGCTGAAGGGCCGCGCTTCGCCAATCAGCGCTAAAGAGGTTGGAAAGGTTGCTCCTGCTCCTGAGAGACAGCAGAGGCCACCTCGGCATGGGGGGGCAGGGAAACAGGCCATTGTGCTGAGGGGGGAGGAGGATTCTCTGAGCACATGGCCTCTCTCCACATGACACACTGTAGGAGAAGAAAGCAACAATGCATGTCAAACTGAACTGGGACTGAACACACTCCTCTGGTCTCAAGACACAACAACACCAGCACATATTCAACTTTTTTACTTTTTTTTTAACTGGTACAAAAGTCTAAAAATACGACCTGTTTGATCATCCAGCAGCGTCACTGACCAGACTACAGATTTGTTCTCATTTTCTGCCCAAAAATGCTGAACAGCTACTCTTCTGTCCAATAATCAATACAATTTTGTGCCTCCTAAAGTAATTTAGTTTAACAGCAATCTTTCCTGTCCTCCACCAGCTTATTCCGCTCTGCTAACGAGCTTAATATAAAACAGTCTCCATATAAATCCACACAAAAAAACAACATGGCATCCTGACAAATTTATTTAAAAGTAATCAGACTTTTATAAGGCAGAACTGGAACAACACCATTACCAATATCAGCCCAAATCAGCCCAGGATCTGTGGATTTGCTATTAACAGAAACGCACAAATATGGGGCACATCTGGGCCTGGAAGTCTTGAAACCAGCGTATTATCCAACGCTTACACGTGAAACACGGAAATAGGCCGACATGAAAAACACGACACTTTTCCAAAGCCTCTGAGGATTTTGGGACTGTTTTGAAGATTTGGCAGCTATTGGGGGAGCAAATGTGAGTGAAAAATGTGACTCTCATTTCTCAGCATCATAGCTGTGGTGTCATGAACGGCTGAAGCACCTCCCTCACCTCCGCCACCTCCGCGGCGTTGGTGGCTAACGTCATTTCGTGGCGCCACCTCTGCCTTCTGTGACGCTTCTCAGCTGTGCAACCTCATCAAAGCTCGCAAAAACAAGGAAAACGCCCGTGAACAAGGTTGATATCTTCCATGCTGGTTCTGAACCAAGCCCCCCTGCCTTCCTCTGCCAACAAAAAGACTTCAAACTTCTCGGGTTCTCGGCGAGAGGAAAAAGGCTGATTATACTGGGCATTTTCCAGGCCTGATGCGCATGAATGCGAGTGGGCCGCAGCACCTCGGAATCAGAAACAATACCTTGCGGCTTTGAAAAACCAAGAAGGAAAAAATGAAAGCTGAGCCAGCAGAAGTGTGTAATTAGATGGTGGACGTTATATATGACTGCTGCTGTTCTGCTGGGGTTTAATTAAATAAATGTGATACCTTAGTTCCACTTTCAGATGGTCTTGGAGGTGAAAACCAGTCCTGCACTGCCTGAATTGGGTTCTCAGTGTTAAGCACCAGTGCTTTGGTCTAAATTATAGTTATTTTCCACCGTCTGCAGCGTGCTATTCAGTGCTTCCTGCATCTGTTCACGTGGAGCTCCTCTCTGCATCCCACAAGTCTATATTCAACCCATAATTGCAGCTAATACAACACCTAATTGTCTTTGTCAGATCATACTGGAATAAACAGAAAGATTTGCAAAGGCTACTAGAATCAGTGAGTAGAACATAAATGCAATTAAAGCTAAAAGTGGAAACAATTTATTTTTCTCATTGTCTGCAGGTTTATGTCATAAATTGTGGTTTCTGAATGCCACGAACTGTAAAATGCCCTGAAGCACAGAACAACCTTGTGTTCTACGGTTATAAAACAGCGCAGGATCCTGCATGGAACCAGCTGGGGTTTCTGGACTGTGAACAACAGCTGGGTCCAACCCGGCAAGAAACCCGACTTCCAAACTGCCCCTCACAGTAAATCCCGTTTGTCCGTATGCAGCCAGTGCTGACCTTTGAGCTCCACGTGAAGGAGCTGACATGCATCAGTGGGTCAAACGGTGAGACTGGATAATCAGGGGAAGAAAAAAAAAAAAAAAAGAGCGACTGAAAGGGATGAGACTGCATCTGGAAGCATTCCGTGCACAGGTCGTGCAGCGCTGCTTTATATCCTGTCAGTGTGGGCCGTCCATCGTTGCTGTCGCTCAGCGCCGTGAGTGGGGGCTGGGCTGAAGTCTGGTGGGTGTAACAAGGTTAATATCCTCCCAGTCAAACCTCTCTATATCTGATGCTAAGACGGAGAAAGAAACTGAGGATTCATTTTCCCCTTCTTTGAATCTTAGACCAATGTTCACCTGTCTCTAATCAATTGTCCTTCTTTTCATGGTTCAGGCCCGCCAGCAGAATTAATCTCTCATTCTATTAAAATGTGTGTATTTCAAGAAAAGTTCCATCTTATCATAAATGTGAGCCCGATTTCAGCCCCTCCGGTGCTGCTGCCTTCATGATCTCACACTCACTCCCCAGATCCTCTGCTCCTCTTCTCATCTGCTCAGTATTCAAACTATCCAAAAAACTCCCTGGGAAACGGTCTAGGAAGAGACTTTCCCTGCTGCAAAGTCGCGCGGTTGGAGCCAAATGACGTGTCCCGAAAACGCAAACCCCTGAGGGAGGTACGCATCGCCACGAGCGGCTTCTAAACATTCTCCATTCACACAGACAAGCAACTGGTGTCATGTCGAAGTTGCTCTCAAATAGCACTGCTGACATCAGCAGTCTGGTCACGCTGAGGTCAGCTGCAGGCTAGCATCCTTCCAAATGTGTGCAAGCTGAAGTGCACACTGGAGGCCAAACTCAATCTAGCTGCGGGTTTGCATTAGCACATCATGCAGGTTCCCGCAGGCCAAAGTGACCTAAGCGATGTCATCTGTGCATTTATACTCTCACCTTTCAATGGTCTTGTTGACTGTTGCCTAATTTTAAAGTCTTTTCTTTCTGTAAACTAAAGCTCCAAGAAACCAGGAAAATCATTGAAATTTTTGTCAGTATTATTCTGTTTAGTGGCTCTGAGAACCACACGTATCCCTGCCGCGCTGCTTTCATTGGACTAATCCACCTGGGCAACTGCAAAGTCCAAGTTTCCTCACAGTTTAAGCCTTAATGAATGAGACTGTGTGTCCAGTCTCGTTTCATAATCGGGACACAGATGGAGAACGGACAGAACTGCAGCCTCCAACTTCCCCACTGATGATATCTTTGGTTCAAAACCCAGCAGGTTGCTTCACACCAGCCCACCATCTTACATCACAATCTTCATCAAAACGCCTTATTTTTGGCTCCACAAGTGCAAATCTGCCCGTCTCCTGTATGTCAGGAGTTGGCGGCGGCCAGCATGAGCCTGCAGGCAGCGCTCTGGTACACAGCCGTGGTTGGCACGGCATTTCTGCCCTTCAGAATGAAGCCCGTTACCCCGCTGATTGAATTTGGGGTGGTTATAGTTAGCCCGCTTTGAACGCTCGTCGGTAAGACGAGCTGGAAGACAAGACCGTGCCCGATTATGAGAGAGCTGGCAGCGCCAATGGAGGCTTCCATGACTGCGTGGCACAAAAACGGCCCATATGCTTTCAGGAAAAAAAAAAAAAAAAGTTCAAGTTGTTTGGCTGCTAAACAAAGAAGGTGCATCTTCAGCGGATTATCTGAAAACACTTACAGGATTTCTTTAGTTTACTCTAGTAATCAAATATTTAAAACCTTCTGTCTGGGCAAAAAGATGTCTGAGCAGCATGAACCTCCCTTTAAACGGGATAATGAGATGCTAGCCTATTTCTTCCTTACGGTTACGCTTCAGGAAAACATGAAACATCAACAACTGAAAGCTGTTTTGTGCATTGTAGGAAACAACACAAAGACATCCTGCCTGCAGCAGACGTGCAAAACTATTTCCCTTAAAATCTGTGAGGATACAGGTGTAACTGCATGCATTTTCTGTGTGTGTGTGTGTGTGTGTGTGTGTGTGTGTGTGTGTGCGTGCGTGTGTGTTCTGTCTCACAACGAGGAAGGGGAGGATGGGAAGGTGAATACCAGGACAGGCCTAACCTTCTGAAGGCAGTGTAGCAAAATGTCAACCAAATTCTGGGCAAATGAAATGTCACCCGGACGTGGAGGCAAAAACAAAACAATGCGCAGGTATGTTTCCAGGAAACACAGCATAAAACTCGGAAGACTGTAGGGATCAGACAGAAGTGCTGGGCCCGGTCCGGCCTGGGACAGACCGGATAATGGTGCAGCGCTCCTCTGTCGTGCTCATGCAGCGGGGGGGGGGGGGGGGGGGG
>BJFM01001705.1:92398-120858 GCA_016586285.1 Arothron firmamentum
GGGGGAGTTTTTGTATATCGAAGCCTGCCTGCTGCTACGCTGTCAGGTGGTATTTATGAGACTTATAATTGGGGTTGAAACCCAGGCACACCTGCCACACTGGGAGGGACACACACATGCATACACAGTCATCAGCACATCAACACGTATGCAAACATGCACATACAAGCTGTGAAATACATTTAGGCTCCAGTTTGCAAGTGAAATGTGTGATAAAGGATGAAAATGCATGCATGGTCCTGGTGAAGGTTCAATGTAATTATTTATCTAAATCCATTTGCTAATCTATAATTAACCATGAATTGTTATTTTCCAGGTATGTTTGGAACATAATAATTAACCTGATCTTTTGATGACTGTATTTGTGCCTCTAGAAGTGTCTGTGCACATATTTGTTGCATCACACAAACTGGTGGCTTGGCATGGTTTTCAACTTTTAGCTCATTTTCAAAATATTTCTGTCTCAACATTTCGAGAGTGAAACGCATCATTTCCATCAGGTCGATATCAGCACCTCTTCAAAATAACCCCCTCGCCAGGATGAGCGATGTCCCGCGGCACCAGGTGTACTGAGCAAGTGACATCGAGATGGGCTGAGCTGCAGTAATAAACTACCACGCAGTGGAAAACTGATATTAAACTGACTAATGAGCGTCACCGAACTGCAGATGCTGCCCGTGGCCAGATGAAAATTTGCAGTGGATACAGAGAAGACCCCTCAGTCAGCTGCGAAGGGGCCGACGCTTTCGTGTATGGTTGCAGTAATGACTAAGTTGAAATAAAAAAATCTTTAAATACTGTATATTTCAAATCGAAAAAAGCAGATTAAAATGGGGTCTGTCACCCACAGGTTCCTCTTGGAGAAGACAAAGGGGGGCCAAAATGACGAGGGACCCTGCAGCATCATTTGTTCGGGTCTGGGGGTGAACGGATGACACCTCAGTGCCGCTGCAGATACCAGCCCGTTGCCAGAACTGCTTTGATCAACCCGACTGTGGCATCCTCCATGACAGCAGAGGTGGGGAACACTCAGCAGAAAAAGAAGAACATAAAAGTAGAGGCTGCACAATGTATGGAACAAGGTGGGAGCACTGGAAATACTGCAGGGTTTTAGGAGATGTGCTGTGACTCATTAATAATACAACTTAAGAGTTGTTCCCAAATCCATCTGTCTGTCTATTAGTTTGATTCTACTTACTGGAGGTTCAGTCACGGTGTGGAAAGCCAAGATTTTCCATTTCAGCTGGCTGCTAATGTAGCGTAGCGTCAGCGGCTGTATTCCAAGGTACAAGGACGGATGACGTCTGCCCGCTTTGTCCTACTGCTGAAGTTTAGATGAAGCTTTAACTGACAAGAGTTTGTGGATATGAGTTATCAGTCATTCAACAGGTTTGATGAGTGGTTAATCCATGCTGAAAGTTACCACTAAGCAAACTTATTTCCACCAAAGACGGAATTAAAAAAAACTCGAAACTCTGAGAACCGCTGATAAAACATCACAGAGCAGGATTACTAATAATAATTACCAGAACAATCACTGCCTCTGATGTCAGAACTGAAGTCGCTTGGTCCTACAGGTCTAGGAGAGATTAGTATTCCACCCTTCTTTTGTCAGGGACTCCCAATAATCCAGTCACTGTTGTGTCACTGATAGCAGAATATAATTAGTTGTTGTAAAAAGCTAGCGTGGCACGATTTTGAGACCCTGCCAGGAGCCACGGTGGGCGAGAATGCTGCCGCTGTCACTGCTTTGGTCCAAACGTGTTGCATGATGCCTACAGCTGATCAGAAACCACACACACACACACACACACACACACACACACACTCATCTGGCTCAGCAGCAACCTCAATTACAGAAGCGTCACCTCCGGCGGTGTCGTCTCTCCCTCCGTCCCGTATGGGCGTAATTCATCAGGGCTGGGTGGCCTCCATTAATGCTCCTCCACAGGGACAGGACAACCTCTAAAGCGCAGCACTCAGAGAATACGCTGGGCCCCACACTTTACCCTAACAGCTTCATCAGCTCTGCATCCCTAGAGCCAGACACACACTTAACCAACACACACACACACACGCGCGCACACACACACACACACAAAACCTCTGGAGGGCCCAATTAGCAGCCATCACCTGTAATTCAATAACAACACTCCCTTTCTTTCAGCCTCTCCAGCACTTTCTTCCACTCATCCATGAATGTGTTGCACGTATTAAACAGGGCGAGCGCTAATGTCCTCCAACATCAACAAATTTGAATGTACAATCACAGTCTACTGAGGATTCTGAATGGACCGTCAGGTTTTGTTTCCAAGCCTTGCACCTCATTTCTTTTCTTCACCTCCGCGGGTGTTGTAGATCGTTGCTCTGACTCCAAGCGCTGCACATCTAGACCACAAAGCACAGGGTGGAGGGGCACAACCACCTCTTAGCCCAGATTATAATCGAATTCCCCCTTAAATTCAACGTGTTTACCCTCCATTGTGATTGAATTGTGGAAAATAGCGAGACTATAGCAGCCCAGCACTGACACAAACATTACAATAAATACGGACGCGGTATTTTTATTATTCAACGAAACTATGAATTACCCACAATTCATGGCAACATTCTTAAGCCACAAGAGGGCAATAATGATGCGCTGGATTCATCTTTGAGCACTTGATCATCTTTTAGTTTTCACATCAATTATCCAATAAACAATTCAAAAAAAGAATAAGCTATAGCAGTTTTTTGGGTTTTTTTTTTTAAGAAAGCACTGCCATAGTCAGTCAGGTCAGTGTTTTCATGGTTCATCTTGCACATGGTTCATCTGGTAAAGTGAACATGAAAAGAAAGCTGAACTAAACGGTTTTGTTCCCCTCCCGAGTCTTTAGCTGCAAAGAACAGAAACGCACCCCAGAGAGCTGCTGAGATGCTGGTGTGGATGAAGCACACAGATACCACCACACTGGCAAACACACCGACACGTTTCACCATCACGATGAGCTAGACTGACTCATGATGACTTCACACATCCGTATGAGGAAAGAGGGAATTACTAAGAACTGACAGTCCCGGAGAGGAGGGGGGTCGAGGGGGTATCTATGCAGCAGCCTGGCTAGTTTCTTCCTATCTCATCCTTTCTTTTCATTCACAGCACAAGTTGACAAAATAACAGCGACAGAACTGAGAGTAAATCCATGTGCTGAGCTTCTAATCTAATTCTCTGCTCCACTCCCACCTGTCCTGCTGCTGCTCTACCCACAGAGGTCTCTGGGGGGTCTTTACTGAGGCCAGGCCCCTCCTAACCCACCTGTCCACTGCTCAAGATTTATGTCTGCCTGCGTCCCTCCCCCCACTCCCTCTGCAGGCTTTTTACTTTTTTAAATATTCATTCAAATTACAAGATGCAACAACACCATTTTAAATGGTTCGCTTTAAGAACAAACTGACAGAACCTATTTAGAACGTTTCTCACACGGCTGCATGATGTTAACAGCACTAAATTATGCAAACCAGCAGTCAAACATTTGCATACATGTGGCTTGAACTGCAATTTGTTTTTATTTCCAGCAGGAGTCTTAAACAGGGCTTTTTTTTATTATTGTACGTTTGACAACATGCAGATTTTGATGTGATTTGCTGCCTAAAACATTGTTATAAGTGGTGAATATTCCAAACATCTTTGCTTTGGGACACTAGAACTATCCAAAAATAGGTTGGTGGACAACAAAACTGCTCAGGATCTAATGCCTGACAGCACTTAAACTCTGCTTGTTTTAGCCCACGTCTCCATTTGTGTGTCTTAGCTCTGTTGCACCTGTTTTTCTTCTTTTTTTTTCTGGGGGGGGGGGGGGGTGCAGCTTTCCTTTGAGATCTGTCCCAAATTTCATGGAAGTGAAGCTAAACATGAGCCCTATCATGGGTATTGTGCCGTCTGGATCGTCCAAACCTTTAGGTCAGTGCTGAGCCGGAAGGCAGCGGCCCTGGGCTGGATTCTCCCAGTCTCTGTTCTGCTGCCGGGCGGCAGGGAAAAAAAGAGAATAGAGGATGGCAGGATATGCAAATGAGCCTTCCAAAGGAAAAGGAGAGGAGTTTCCCACCGGCTGAGTGTGAAAGAGTGCTCCCCCTCTCCCACACACACTCACAGGACTTTGAATGGGACTCTTTCTTTTGACACACATGGGCCTGCACAGCGCCCACACATTTGCACAAATGCATGAACAAAAACTCATGTAAACGCATTTAATGCTCATGCAAATGCACGCACGGGCCCGTATCTGGAGGTTCTGACACAGATAACAAACGGGATGGGTTGTCTTTCAGCGCTCGGCCCTGGTTGACACCACAGTCTACAAAGATTAAAGTTTGAACTGCTCGGGGATTCACTGGGAAACATGAATATTCAGGTGGTTTAATGAGAAAGATGAAAAGAAACAGCAAAGCAGGTTACTCGTGAGGAGGTTTAGGCCATCTTTAAGAAAGCGACTCACACGGGGCTGGCAGACCCGCTGAGATTTATACACACACGAGGTGCTGGAGGTAAATCTGAGTCCTGGTTCCACATTTGGGCTTAGTTCAGAGCGTAGGTGGCACCCAGCAAACGCAGTCTCCATGACATCAATTTTAAATGGCACTGTAGGTTCAGATTAGTTAGCTTTGCCTTTATCTTATTTCAACATGGCAGACTTGACAAAAAAAAAAAAAACTCTTTTCTGCAACTCCTCAGAGTGTGACACGTCTTTATACACAGCCATCTCAGCTAAACACAGCGAATATCATCAGAGCTGCACCAAGAAACACAGTTCTCACATGTGGTTTCTGGGGTCACAGAGCCTCAAGGCTGCTCCACTGACCTCTGACCTCTGCATGGAGGGAGGCTGGGTCTTAAGGGGGGGGGTTCTTTCCCGACCCTCACGGTCAGGCACTGATGACGCAGAGAGCTAACTGTTTTAAAGCCACGCACATTTCACGTTTACCGTCGGCACGGTCTGGGCACCGGAGCAGAGGCCTCGCTCATCATTTCCCTTCCACCACGGCTGAAAACAGATGTAAAACCTTCCACCGGATCAATCCTGCCCAAGCCAGACCCACAGACACATACGGTCTGTTTCTGTCCAAAACCAACGCGCACCTATTAGCTAACACGGTTTCCCTTTTCCTGTCTGATCCGTCTCGACACAGTTATCAGCCATCATCATCTGGGCTGAAAAGCAACAGCATCAGTGAGAACTGCTGATTTTCATTTACACATAACAGAGCATGCAAATCCAAACAAGCAGGCCTGTGTTTTTCTGCAAAGCCTGAAGGAAAGTAGCTGTTTCCCACCTCGATGCTGGTGCACATACACACACACACACACACACACACACAAACCCACGCACTCCCATTCTCATCCACGCACACGAATGTGTTCACAAACATACAACTCAATTAGTCACAGAAGCAGTATCAGTAGCCTCGAAGGCACCCTCCCCCTCTGGTCCATAAAAGGCTATAGGAGGGGTTAATGCTGACTTGCTGAAGACATCCTGTAGTGCTTTGTCATTCCACAGGCCTATTTGTGCAAGGGAAACGGCACACAACTGCAGACTCTATACTGCAATGAGGAAATAACACAAATGACAAGTGGTGGAGCCGAAACTGCCGTTACCTGCAAGCAGTCCAGGCCTGTTTTCAGCCTACAGAACATCAGCTGATGGAAATGATAATCATTAAACACGTAAGATCAAATGAATCATAAATCCAAATGAGGGTACGAGGATGAGCTTTGCCTCAGGTGAGCCAGGCTTTTCCCTCACATATGTCCAGATGATCTCAGTGGTGAAAGATACACGGCTCGTTTGCTGCGAAGGATGAGCGCAAGTTGCGGAGAGAAAACGCGCCACGGCCCAACAAAAGCGTTTACCGGTGTCTGAAGATGTGAGATCAGCAGCTGGCTGAGGGTTTGCCGGTGTGACAGGTGAGGCCTCTTAAAAAAGTAATACTGCCTGAACACTGACAGAGAAAATAGGAAACAGTAAGAAAAACAGCCCCTATCTGCACATCAAACCCCACCCTGCTGATCAAAGATCACCAAAACGACACTCGTTTTCCTTTAAAATGTATTCAACGCACTTTCTTATCAGCAAAAGCTCCAGGAAAAAAAATGCAGCCGGTGAGAATAAACAATGCAGATCTGACAATCTGACTCACAAGACTGACTCAGGTTTTCGAAAGTGAAAACTGTCACTGTAATAAAAGCAAACATCTGGTAGTAATCGGGATAATAATTCAAGTCTTCAAATCTGAAATAAATCAAACCACACGGCCAAAAAAACTAATCAAACCAGTAACTGCAATAACTCACAATAACTGCAAGTAAACAATCAATATCAAGGTCATCCAAAGTGACGGGGATTGTGCAACTTCCATTAGCATGCACGTCTCATGGAGAACAGGATGCACAATCCATCCACCATTCCAAGCCCATGTAGCTTAAAGGCACATTCAAACACTGAAATATAAATAATTCATCAAATCTATGCTGTAGTGATGCATAAAAAGCATCTTTGGTGATGACAAATGGAACAATTAATTAGATAAATCTCCAGAAAGCGTCTAAAAACAAACCTCTCCCGCATCATCTGTCTCAGATGCTGATGAAGCCTCAGTCTCAGGCCAACAGGCCAGTAAACGGGAGCGCTCCGGCTCTGGGACTGGGAGTAGGCTCCAGTGTTTATCCTGTCAAGGTATGTTAACACCAGGCCGCATTCCTATAGTCCCTAAATTGCAGTGTTGGATTTCAGCCTCGCTGCGAGCACACTCCGGCACATATAAAACACACAGCTCTTTTACAGTAAAGGTATCAGAATGACGAGCTGATGGCTGAGGCCACGGCAGCAGCAGCAGCGCACAGGACCGACACCTGCCGCGGGCACAGATTTAAAAACACGCAAACCTTCCAATACTGCTCTTCAGCGGGAAAATGGCATGTTTACACCGGCAACCTGAGGATTAAGGTTGGTTTATTTACTGAGAATAATTCCATCTGAGTATGAAAATGACTCACACATCTCACTCGAGCAAAGTGCAGTCATGAAGGATTAATAACTCCTGAAATGACTCAAAACCATTTCTATAGCTCCGCTCAGCCGGCCTTCTTGGCATGTTTATACTCAAGCTGCTATAACAGGGTTTATTTAAAATTATATCCGGCTACTAGTATGATTGTCTCCTCTGACACATTAACTTAGTCCAGTTTTCATTTGTCGTCACTTTAAATGAGACAGGGAACACCAAGTGGCCAGAGCAGTTTAAAGTAAGATGAAATGCAAAAAGATCTCAGCACAACGTGAAACCTTTGTAATTATAAGTGATGGTAGCAGCTGTTAGCCACATCACGGTGATAGCAGGTCACGGCACATTAGCACAGGCTAATGTTTGGCACAGCAGCTCCTTTGTAAAGCAAAGAGGCTGTGAATGAGATCCCCGTGTCAAAAAGGACTAACACACCTTTGATTTGAAGCAGGCTGCAACACCGCAGGGCCATCTGCGCGCATGTGGCCAAAGGTACCTTTTGCCATTTTGATCAGCGCCACCAGGACGCGCTGCTTTGGTGTTTGAATCTTATTTTGGGGCTTATATGTAACATTAATCCGAATAAGACGATTGGATAGACTTCGAGATTGCAAGTTTAAAATTCATTTTCGGGGGGAAATGCACCTTTATAGGTGTTGCATCACCTTGCGTACCTGGCTCTCCGGTCCAGGAAAAATAGCAACCCCGCCTTCACTGCGGTGATGGTACTGACCGCCATTCTCCCCCGCACGCCACTCAGGAGGCTTTCTACCGAATTAACCGTAACACAATAGATGGGAAAGGAGGGTTTAACAGGCTGCTGTGAGCGCAGTTACAGTGCACGGTTTGGCTACAGTGGAAAAATCACCTTCTGCACCGCTAGCTTTCCGTGCGCAGCACACGTACGCAGCGCTCGATTGATCAAGCAGTCTACACACACACACAAAAAAAGATTACATAAAAGGGAAGATAAAAGACGCAAAAGTGGGTCAGAAACGCGCCTCGGTGAGATAATTCCCGCGAGAATGGAGGCAGGCGAGCCGCCCAGGGAGGCGAGCATCCATGCGGAGCCCGCACGGTGGAAAAAACTACCCCGCAAATCAAATCTGTACCTGCGCAAGTTGACATTTGGAGCGGTTTTCCCGGCTGCTGCGGACACACGGAGGCTTTACCAGCCGGCGAGAAGATCCTGTTCGTGAGCCGCAGGTGCTATTTTCTGTCTGTTTCGGGGCCGTTTGTCATCCTCGTTATCCGCGTTCAGGTAAACATGATGATGATGATGGTGCTGATGATGGCTCCTGAGCGCGCAGAGTCACCGTCGTGTCGTCAGCAGGAGGAGAAAAAAAAAAGGTGCTTTCCAGCCTCGGCTCGCACACACCATGCCTCATAACGGAGTCAGAAATATATAATTTTATGCCTTTACCCTTTTATTGGCTGCTGCGTATTAGGAGGGGAAGTACAGGTAAGGTGTCCGACCAATGAGGGACGGGGGCTCCAATTTACGACAACCAAAATATTATTTTCATTTTATCCTCTCCTGCCTGAAACGTCCCTTTTAGACCCCCCCCCCACTGCCGAACACACGCACCTATTCTGGCATTATTCTCATAATGTTGTCAGTAAAGAATTATGACAACGATGTTTCTGGCCACCATCAAATCAGGTGACGCATAATGTCTTTAAATGCGCCCGTAAATATTATTTTATTTAAATATTTCCACTTTAATAACATGAAGGAAAAGCTGCAGTCAGTCAACGCAACAAGCAAGAGGAAGAACAAAAAGAGCGAATAACAACAGCAAAACTGGCGGAGGGTGAAAATACCTCGACTGGATGAAAAATATAGTTCCTCTTCTTACCTTAACGAGCCGATCAAGTGTGTTTTGGAGCTGATGAGGGGAGGGGTGATTAAATAAACATCCCATCTCTGTGCCATCACCGCACAGCGCGGCAGTCAGGCGACCAAACCGTTCAGAAAACCGCATGGATCACCGCATCTGCACACTTTCCCATCCGACCGACAACAGAAACACCCAAACCCGCATTATTCTGAAAGGAAGTGAGACAGGGGGCCCGTCCGGAGCCGTATGAGCTGCAAGTTAACACGAAACTAACCCCGCAACAACCTCGCCCTGAAAAAAAAAAAAAAAAAAAAAAAAAAAAAAAAAAAAAACATCCTCCAAACTGCGCTCAACGAGGCCACGTTGTTGTGCGAAAACTCCGCAACCTGCCGTCAAGCGTTGCTTCTTGTGGGAAAGTGGCAGAAAAGTAGCGAAAAAAAGACGACAAAAGTATGGGAAACTAAAAGTAGAGGCTGTTAAAGAGCGCTCCTTGGGCAGTTATTACTAACGGATAACGGTTCACTCATCCGGGCGGCCCCATGCGCCGCTAGGCGGAGAGAGCGGCCAGCCAGGTATAACGGTACAAACGCACACTGGGATATGAAGGCACAAGTACTCCGCAAAAGTCCTCGAAACGTGGTCCAACTCGCTCCCAGACACTTTCAACGCTACTTTACCGAGCGATAAAGTCGCCTGGAGACCGCCTGGCTCGCCCGGTGGCGATCGCGGAAGGCTGGGGACTTACCGCTGCTCCTCTTCGGGTTCGCCTGTTTTCTGCGCTTACACCTGGGGCCATCCGCCATGATCCTCTCGCTGAGTCTGAAGCGCAGCGGCTTGCAAGTTACCTCCCTCCTCCACCTCCTCCTCTTGCCTCCCCCATTCTGCTGCCTCACCCTCCCCTCCCTTTTCCCCCCCTGTCCGCTTTACGACGTCACCTTCCTCCCCCCCCGTAAAAAAAAAAAACACCTGGTTTGCGACAGGCTGGGCGCGTTTACGGCATCACCTTCTCAAACACCTCAGCACGTAGCCCCTCCTACTGGACGCACGTGGGTGTGTTCTCCAAGGGGAAGCGATGTCCTGAACCCACTGCTGGGCAACAAAAATAAAAATATTCATTTAAATCAGCACTTATTTTCTCCACAGGTGGAACATTATGAAAAAGGTGGAGTTTCAGGAAAATAAAATGTCACTGAAAAGCAGCTGAATGGTCATCAGTGGAATATAACTAATTATCATCTCAGTACTTTATTACATTGTTGATGCAGTAGTTTGTTTTCGGGGTTTTTATGGCACTAGAATCATTTTGTGCTTTTATTTATCAATTAAAATTTTAAAGCATTTTATTGAGCTCCACTCGAGTGTAACATGTGACTGACTCTAGTTTCTGGGTCTTTTGGGTCTTGTATAAATGTTCTCCACATGCACATTGCACTGTCTGAACTGTCTACAGGATAGGTTCCAGTAAGTTTTAAAGTTGTTTTATTTTGTTTTATTTTTGTTTGGTATTTTCTTAATAAAAGGGTAAAAAAAAAAATTAAAAAAAAGGTACTGCATACTGTATTTTACGTTCAATCTGTAGGCCTGACATCCCTTTTTTTATCATATATGTGTAAATTCTCTAAAACTAGATGCTATAAAATCTGAAATACTACACTGTTAATATGTTATTGTTTAGTATAATAACCCAGGATGTTTCAGGGCAGGTATAATTTGAGCAAATGTGTCCACGGACAGTTTTGTCCTCAGCAGGGATGAAAGTTCAATGTCAGTGACCTTAATAGTTCTGTCAAGCTATTCCTGTTGATGCCCGTGATCGGGTTTCCACTTCGAAAGCACCAGGGGGGTTTCTCTGGATGTTCTCCTTGTGTTCAGTTCCATGGTTCCTCTTTTGTTGGGTTCGGAGAATTCATAATGGCGATTACATGCCGTGTGTCTACTGGTAAACAATCCTTCATTCAAACCTTCTGGTGTAGATCTAGGTGGGGTCATAAACAAGTGTGGGGTCTAGGTCACATCTCTTTCCCCATATAAGAAGTTGGTTTTGCAGCTGCAGAGATCCACCATCGAGGAGCCGCCATCATTTAACATGTAGCTGAAGAAACTTTGAAATGTTTCATATTTGGAGAAGATGTCACACGTGTTGAAGAGGATTTATAACCTGGCAGCCATTTTTCATGTTTCCACCAATGTTATGTGTTCCTGTGACTGAAAAGTGGTCCAACAGATGTTGAATGTGTCCTTTGTGGATGCTACAGCAGCGGCCTTAGTTAAACAATCCAGTTCTGTCCTCCAGCATTTCTACAGGCATCTGCTGCCTGTGATGTGAAAGAGGAAATAGATTCCATTATCCAATGCTAATTTGCTATTGATGTGAATATTTGGTCTTTTCCCCCCAGTTTAGCAAATCCGTTTGTGATTCTGCAGGAAAATGCCTCTCAATGGGCAGCCAGTCTGTAAACTGTGAGCATTGTTCTTTGAGGAGGTAGGAATTGCCTCTTCGTCCCTTCCTCGACAGCCTGCTTTTGTTATGTGTCAGGTAGGGGTCTGCTGTCGTGAATCCATGCACTGGGGGCAAATTTAATCCCTAAAGGGGAGGACATCACTCTAACCAGAGTGAAAGTTTGCTGCAGTACACTGTCTGATGTGAGAAACTAAAGAACAGACGGAGCTTTGATCACAATTAATCAAAGTGGTTCACACCCAATTTCACATCATGGACAGACGTGCAGTAAAACATGCAGTACAAGCGTATGTGTGTGCTTGGCAGGTGATGCTCTCATTTTAGTGTTTTATTATACATCTGGGTCCAGTGCTGGGATCAGACACGTAATGAAACACTGTCTTTCAAGCTCAGAAACGAGGTTTATGTTGGGTGCTTAGATATTTGGTGGTTTGTTTAAAAGGCAGGCCAGTCCACTGCTACCTCTAAATTATTAATGCGCCACTTCTAGCAGCATATGGAAGTCTTAATGGTGCTGTTTCTCTGCTCCATCTGCCCTGATGAGCGAGGGGAACCTTGCAAGTATTCGTGGAAGTTTGGTTAAGACAACGTACGGGTGAACGCTAATGTGAAAGATGCTACAAAGGCCTCTATTTAAAATCAGCTATGAGCTTGTTTGCATGCTGATATCAAGCCCTTCCTAGGCTGAAGCCTCAGCAGCAAACTGGCGATTTGGGTCCATTTTTGAGTCTGACTTGTGTATATACAGTATGTGCAGAAGTAGTTTGCTAGCCAGCTGCTCAGTCTGGGTGTGTTAGTCTGCTTTTTGGAATTCTGAACACTTCTGAACTTTAAAAGCAGCATTTTATTCAGTATAACACACGCTGTATTTTTATTAGTGTAACAAAACAGTTGGTCCATAAATGACCTGTTGTCTATACTGTGGATAAAAAATGTTAGTTTTCATATTTAAAGGCAGGTTTAAAATCCCCAGAATGTTCCCGGAGCCTACCTGCATGAAGCCTCTGATTGTTTATCAGAAAAGCCTTTAAAAAAGATCAATTGAAACCGTCTCCGCCATTCTCGGTGCCATAGGTGGGCACTGTGGCTCCCAGATGAATAATGTAATTTTGTGCCAGGATGAGTAATGCGGGCACAAATGACTCGTCTGGATGAGTGGCTGGGGAGTTGATAATAGCGGGTCCTCATGTTGAATTCATCTTTCTCCTCCTGTCATTCTCTCTCATTAATGATATGCTCTGAGGGCTGAAGAGCTGAATGGCATCATGAATGCAAACAGGAACGAAGACCAAGTCTGCTTTTTATGACAACCTAAATTATAGATTGATTTCGAAGTTCCACTTCAGTTTTAACCCGTTCACGGCAGCCTTGAGTATTTGTCCTGCGTGTTTATCGCGCGTCCTGTACACGTCCATACAAAGTACTGTTTTATTGATCAGTCATTGATTGAGAGAGTTGGACCCGAGCTTTAGGTTTTCGTTACATCCCGACACCTGAGATAAGCGGCATATTTGAAGGGACAAAGTCTACAGATGCACTTTTGGTTATACTCAGGTAAGCCAGGGGTCAGATGGCTGATCACTCACTCAGGTCTTTGCTATCCAGATTTGCTCTGTGCTAACAGTTTAAACGGGAAAGCAGGTAATAGGTGGATGTGGACATGAATTATCAACTCTTTTGTGAAACCAAACCGCAGACTGGTGAGGTTTCTCATAAATATTCAAGCCAGATATCCAGTTATATATGTGTCATAAGCTCACTGCTCAGGAATATCAGGCAAAATGAAAGCAGACTAATTGCTGTTTGGGTTTTTATTGGGTAACATGTTACCTTGCGCATAACAATGGGGATCAATGGATCCAGGTCCAGCTCAGGTGATGTGTGCACCGATAAACCTGGCCTGTTTGCTCATCCCAGCAGTGATAATGGCGAGCCTTTATCAGCCAGCCTTAATGAGTCACATGCAGAAAGAGGAGCAACTGATGTCATTTTGCATCACTTCATCTCCACGGAGTACAGACACAATGTCTCTGTGTGTGTGTGTGTGTTTGTGTGTGTGTGTGCGTGCATGTGTATGTGTGTCTTTTCAAGCCAATGGGCATACAGTACTCGGTATGTGTGTGAGGCAGTGTTCGTTCTGAGGCACTGCCTGCTGTTCAAGCCAATACCTGGAGGCTGACCTCATTTGCAGCAGCGCTGCAGCTCCAGACACATGGAAGTCACATTACTCAGTCCTTTTAGCCCCGCTAGGATGAAGAGAGTCTAACCACAGATTGTGCTGGCCTTGTCATCAAAGGGGCCCTTTTTAGCCAAGAAAGTCCTCTTCCTTCTTGCACACCTCGATTGATTTTAAGACCCTTTCCCATAATCTGGGGAAACATTGGAATGAATATTATTGATTTCATCTCGCCTCCTAACTCAGCACCGGCTTGGCATTTCCCTGTCATGTTGCTTGATTTTACTGACTATAGATCTAGTATTGAATCTCATTCTTGGTGGTTCTGAAACACGCTGCTGAAGTTGTTCAATTCTGAAAAGTCCCTTCGCTCGGTCTGACTTCCTGCCTGGCTCCATCTGCTCAGCTTGACACAGCTTCAGTCAAAAATAGACCAAAGTGAGGTCTATATTTATGTGCCTGATCCACGCTGTAGGTAACTCTGCACACGGCAGCAGCCAGTGTTGGCACACTGGTTTACAGAACGTCCTCCTACGCAACTGCTTTCCACTGCTTGTGGAACAAGTATAAAGCAAAGAAGTTCATGAAAACAGGCAGAAACATTTACACAACACCCCAGCGCAGCTTTTATGCAGACCGACAAAGACGTTCATGGAAAGTCATCGGTCCAAATATTAGTCTGGATGTCACAGAGTAGTATTTTGAGTGGTTTGCACCAATGTGTGTCCAGTGAGTTCAAGGACAGGGACAAATAGCTCACCCCAGTGGCACAAAAGTACACTGCAGCAAACACTGACGTGGCTGCAGAGTGACAGGAAGCGTCACAAAGGTCTCCGGGGTGCATTTTCCTGGCAGACCAGACCAACTCCACAGTCACAGGTTTTGGAATAACACCCATCATTAGGAGCAAAGCCAGGATTTTATGTGAAATTGGATGTAGGATCTAGAGAAAAGCTCCTGCGGTTCCATTTTCACGAGCAGGACACAGGTTAAAGCGTGAAACGTAGCACCAGCTATCTCCTGCTAGCAGGACGAGAAATGAATGAAATTGTTAAATGAGTGTAGATTGCAGGTCAGAGGTTCAGGTCAGAGCAGCGCGCTGCAGGAGTGTGAGCCTCAGCAGTTCAATGCATGAAAGAAAATCATGTGACCTGTCAGGTGATGTGGCCTTTCAGATCAGCTGATGGAGCTGATGGATGGACACAATTCTCACCTTGCCTTTTTTCTCTCTTTCTACAGTCACATGTGTTACTCAGTGCACCAAACAAGGACCTTTTCTTTCACAAATACGGCCCTGAAGCAAAGATTTTAGAGGGAGCGCTCCTAAGAATCATGCTGGGAATCCTCTCTCTGATATTGAAATGAGACCAGAGCTGTTTCCCACAGGACGTCAGCGTTTAGCTGTGTGACACAGGCGTCATTTAATGTGACGGCTCCTGCTTCCATAGCCTGCTGCAGCATTTCACGTACGCGCGTCCTTGTCAGCAGCTATGGTAAACGCCCAGCAGTTGAGCCCTGTTCTGCAGCATTAAGTTGGTCTAATTTCCAGCAGGCATGTGCGTGGGAGGCTTTAATATATGGCGCAGGCAGGCTGGCAATGAATTAACCTATGAAAAATATACACATGCCCATTACCTTTCTATGCATACATGTTTAATGTAATAAAAATAACTGTAATTATTTTTCGCTGCACAGCTCTGAAGGGTTCTGCTGGTTTGCCAGCGGTTGCACATTTTTTTCAATTTTGGTCCACAAAAGAACATGATATTGTTCCCCACACATCCCCTGTGGTCCAACATCTCCGAAGAGATGACCTCACTCTGCCTCAGCCGTGGTGCCTGATGGGAAAAGGAGCAGCGCCCTGTGTATGAGAGGAGGGTAAGTCATGGCGAAGACATCCGAGTGAGTCATCCCGTTTGACATTATTCAGGGTGAAAGTCAGACACACCGCTCGTCATCCTCTCACCAATAACTGGAGGGCAAAGGAAAAAGATGGGAAAAGAGAGGAACGATAAAACTAATGAAGTTAGATATTAAAATTACCAGCATGATTTAAATAGTGCAGACTCACATTCCCCAAGATCACTGAATGTCATTTACAAAGATTATTAAAAACAAAAGAATAATATTTCATGACTATGACTTTCGTGCAAAGGTAACTAAAGTGATCACTGCTGTGTTTTACTGCACATTTTATGCAAAATATTTAAAAAAACCTTGAAGATGACAGTAAACAAATGAGGCAGTTTGGTGGCTTTGGACCTCTGCACTGCTCGAAAACGCCCCCTGGAGGTCAACCAAGAACTGACCCATTGTAAAGTGGCCATTTAATTAAGATTCTCAGCAGATGTGAAACCAAAATCAAGAACAAATGTGACTTTGACACCTGTTTAATTTAAAGGGCAAGTCAAATAAACATTGGCTGTTCGATGTGAGGGATACACGTGCTTCGCTGTGCTCTTTATTCTTAATTTCAGGCTAAATTCTGTAAACGTCACAGAGGCCCAAAAAGTCCAATTCTGAGTTATGTCGCCTGGAATTTATGGCTCAGAATTGAATCACATTCTCACTGATGGAGCCTCATTTGCCACCACATAGGTGAGCCCCCTCCCTCCCTGCCTCCCTCCCTCAGATCGGCTCTGCTCGCCACTTCCTCCCTGTTTTGACACTAATTGCACTTTGCGGAGATCAAACCGGCGTGCGCGTTTTTCCTGCGCTCACCTCCAAATTCCCTCTGACACTTGACGGTCAATGAAAGCGGCTTCATATCTCACCCATCAGTCTCGCGTCGGGTACGATGTGATAAAAGCCAGATTTAATATTCAGACTGCTTCCCTCCCCACCAGCCCTCATCAGCCTGTCAGCTCTTCCTCAAAGTGGGTAATAGTAGAAAGATTGTATTTTCTGATCCAGTTTTACTGCTGTTGGGCACAATTACTGGTGAATATTTCACCCTGTGGAAATCAACTTCTGCTCGATGACCCATTAAAAAATAAAACAACAGCAGGTTCCTATCACACTGAGTTGAAAAATTACATTTAATAAATACAAGTAGCTGCGAGCTACGAGGAAGAAATCAGACAACCAGCAAAGTTAAAAACTATTACAAGTAATAACACATGTTGGCACACTGACCAAAGGTCAGAGGTCATCCAGTCACACGTAGCTGAGTGACCTCCCGACCTTTAAGATGAGCTTGATGAGGGTAAAATGTTGCTGTTTGCTGGTATCAGGATGGTTTCCCCCCCCCCCCCCCTCTGTTTGCTCTGACCCAAACCTCCAGCAGCTCTGCTCCGGGTTCTGCTTTGACCCACATGTAAACACGGCAACAAGAACAAGCACGTTAGCGGCTAATTGACCCAGAAGCAGGTCAGTCATCACTCAGCCGCCTGCCTGCAGCGCGCCTCCTCCGCCCTCCCTCTCTGCCCACCTCGCCAGGAGCGCTGGCAACACCTCCAACAGGAGAAGTGCATAAAAGATTAAATTATGAATGGGGCTTCAGCCAGGCAGAAGGAAACGGTTGTGATAATAGCGTGACAGCGTACTTAATTTGCAGATAATTGCACTTGGGCTGCTTTTAAGGGCCTCGTCCCACGCTGGCATTTTTAATGAAATGGGAGAATCATAGTTGCTGTCGCCTCACCTTTATCACCTCACTCTGAAGAAGCTCAGGAAGAGCAGGACGGGACCAGCGAGTGGATGGACTGTCTGCAAACACTGTCACACCAACGTCTGGGGTCGAAATGCTACATCTGCCTCTTTGGGCTGTAATAAATGTGACTTCCTGGTGTAATTACAGGGTGGTGTGGCGCTGTGCCTCCTCCGGTCTCCTCAATCATCCCCCTGATACAGTTAACCAGTGATGGTGGGGCCGCCGCTGTCAGGACAACCTTGACTGATCCTGAGAGCTGTACATCATCCCCTGTCCTTCAGTTTGTCCCCTCCTCAAACATCTCCGTCTCAGCTGATTGACAACGGCTGGAGCGATGGAGTGGTTTTTTTTTTTAATCCTGAGTGGGAGCAGGAACAGCTTCTACCTGCACGGAACAGCCCAGAGCTGCAGTGGGTTAAACTGGTGATGGTTCTTACTGGGCACCAGCTGGACTTTGTAATATAATACCCAACAATAGTGAAGGCCTGAGAGCCCACGTGCTCTGAAAATAGAGGAAACACAATATTCCTGCGTGACCCCACTCAGGGATGAAATCCAATCATCCCTCCTCCTCCGCCTGCATCAGCAGCAGATGTTTCTAATCTGCTCTGGGCGTCTGCTCGGTGGTCAGCTTTGGTCCAGGTAGAATGCAGAAGTGCATTTCAGGCAAATCTGGAATCCCAGTTACCAAATCCCAGTTTATGATGTCATTCATGGAAACACTGGTTATGTTTTGTTTTTTATGAGTTGAATGACCTTTTTTATATCAGCAGCACTGATGTTTACAGACATAACAACACAAAAAGACAGAACTGACACCTCCCGTTTGTGTGTGTGTGTGTGTGTGTGTGTGTGTGTGTGTGTGTGTGTGTGTGTGTGTGTGTGTGTGTGTGTGTGTGTGTGGAAGAGAGAGAGAGTGAAAGAGAGAAACTCACCAGCTGTTTTCATTACACCATCTGTGTTGTCAGAATGGTGAAAGATTCTCAGCACACGCACGCACGCACGCACACACACACACACAGAGTCATGTTTTGATCCTTTTTTAACAATCTCTGTTTTGAACTCATTCACATTGTTAATGTGAGCTTTATTAAACACGTTGGTAAGATTATGTTTAGTCTTAAATAAATATTATATAAAGATGAAGCAGCTATTTGCTTTTTTAACCCTAAAATTCATTTCCAAATTCCAAAGTGTAGCTAACGCTGCAGAGCTGTCGTATCTGGATGGTATCAGCAGTTTATTAGTGTGTTGGTTTAAAGGCTGCCTGCTGGAAGAAAACATCCCTCATCGGTAGCCAGAGCCCATCCAGTAGCTGTCTGATCATGTTAAATACGTCTGTGAGGAGAACTTATGGTGAAATATTTACAGAAATCTCATCCGCTAACATGGTTTCTCCTCTTTTTTTGTTTGGCACACTGGCTCATCATGTCCTCCTGTTTTAGTTACAGGCACCGGGACGGATCTACCGGCATAAATCTCAGTAAGTCAGCCTGATCTTGGCATAAACGACAAGCTTCCTCCCTGCAGCCAATCGCCCAGGTGATTGGCTGCGAGTGCCAGGATGCTGTAAAGTATTACAGAGCTGATCTGTGAACAGAACAACAGAGCCGGTGAGATTCTTCCATGTACCTGTCAGCCTGGAATGATGACTGACTTCCTGTGAGCTGGGAGAAAACTAATAATCTCCAGATGGACAGAAAGAAATCTGCACCGTGTGTGTGTGTGTGTGTGTGTGTGTGTGTGTGTGTGTGTGTGTGTGTGTGTGTGTGTGTGTGTGTGTGTGGGGGGGGGAAACTTTACACCTACAGAGGATGACTTTACCATGTGTGAATATCTGGCTTCACCTGGCGTGGTTCTTCCCCAACCAACTGGGCTGGGAAGGAAACCGGAGCCGTCTTCGTGAAAGCAACTGGGACTTTACAAACCAGTGTGATCAGCATGTGTGCCTGTGCAGAGAGCGTGCACAGTGTTATTTCATTTTTGACTGTGAGATTTGTGAAACTGAGGTTAAGGGATTCATTCTGACAGGCTGCTTTTGACTTCAGCCGTATGTCTCTGAAATCACATAACTAAAAGGAATTCACGTGTTTCAGAGCAAATCTTTATCTGATACACTAACTCCAGCTGTGTTCAAGGGGAGTGCAGCAAAGTGTGCAATATTCCTGTCAGAAATAATTCAGTTGAAGGACAAAATACAAAAAATACCCTCTGCATTTACCATTTTTTACAGCATTGGATCGGTTAGCATTAGCAGTTACGCTCACACGCATCTATAGGGTCGGAGAACGGGCCGCACACTTTATGTGAGGTTTTATGGCAATTGAAAACTGACCAGAAAATTGACTTCAGAGAAAATATTTCACCTATTTCTGATGATAAGAAGGTAACAATTAACCTTAGTTATAGTTCTGCATGGGGTGTTATGGGTAACTGGAGGTTACACTGAAATCAAAGTCAAAACAGCTTTTTGCATGTCAGACATCCAAGCTGAGGTCAAACAATCTGTTCTTACTTGTGCAAATCCAAACATGTAGGTGAAAAATGTCAACATCCACCATCCAGTGACGACTTCCATGGCGGATCTCAGTGTCTGATGGCAACTGAGAGGAAAACCTGCAGAGGTGAGACCGAGCGTTTGTAAAAGCTGCCTGTTAATTGCAGATGCGTCGTGGGCTAATCTGCGATCACCTGCGGTTACAGTGACCTTATCTTAATGACATCCTAAGCTTCGTTGCTAACGCCAGGGGCGGCTACTTTGCTGCGTATTAAAGGGCTGTTCCCTTCATTTCTGTGATTCCAGACAGAGCAAACAGAAAGACAGCTTGGGGAGGTTTTAACTCATCCGACTGGGTGTCTATTTAGTCAAATTATGACCCTGAAACCTCGACACTTATATTTTTTTAAATGCATCCTATCGCTAAATCTTTTCTTATTTTCATGTTATCCACATTTTCTGTGGAGACAGTAAAGAAAATCCACTTGCGTCCTGTTGTGTGTGATTCACTGCCCCATCCATTCGCCGGCATTTGCAGCATCGCCTCTTGAATTTACTGCAGTTTGTGCAGCCTGGCAGCTGTTGACGCACCGACATGCATGTCTGCTTTGGATGGCCCCTCTCTGCACTTCCTTAAAAGGTTTGCAAAAACAATTCAATGCAGATCTGATCTCAAAGCAGTCATGTTGAAGCCATTATCAGACCTGCAAAGATTTGGCTCACTATCTCAGCCTCATGCATGCGGCAGCATAAGGCAAACCTCACTGCATAGTTGGGATTTCTGGCTGGAGGAATGTGTGTGTGTGTGTGTGTGTGTGTGTGTGTGTGTGTGTGTGTGTGTGTGTGTGTGTGTGTGTGTGTGTGTGTGTGTGTGTGTGTGTGTGTGTGTGTGTGTTTGTGCGTTGCTTTCCAACCTGAGGTGTGTTTTCAGTGTTTCCATGCTGCACGGAGGTCCGTGCTGCAGGCCTCCCCCACATTAAAGCCACATGGCCGTGTTTTTCTTTCCTAAAGGCATTTCATGCGTGCTGCGGTCACACACGCACCAGGTTGTTGTAAGGTGAAGAACGTGTCGCTGCCCATTGTTTTTACTCGATGGAGAAACTGGTTTTAGGAGCTTTAAGAAGCATCTGAAAGCTCTGTAATAGGAGCTGCAATCCTGCACCAGTACATTAATGTCTCATAATGTGAATTTAATTCATTTTTGTACAATAATTCACCTTATCGCCAATAGAGGACATTAAAAACACCGCATCTGATGTAGCCAATCAGAACTCAAATAATTAATTTAAGATTGCTATTTTTTACTCTCACACAGTGGTTTCTGCATTCATTATAAAACCAAAAGGATAATTAGAAAAATAAGGCTTATTTTCTCATGCCATATTTAAGTGAGAAAGAAAGTTCATCTATCATTGTTTTCAACAACAGTTTATTTGTCTTTAATTATAGCCACAGGTTTGTTCTAATCTATTTAAATGTATTAATCTATTTGAAAACAAACATTTCAAATTCAAATGTGTAGAAATAGTTAAAGACCCTGTGAACAAGAGTTCCCGTATTTATTATTTAGAGTCAGTTATTTATTTTGTCCAAAAACAGGTAATAGACCTGTTTTTGGACAGAACACAGGTCTATTACCCTCTCTGGATGATGGACTGGTGACCTGTCCCGGGCGTGTTGCCTCTTCTGGTCCTGCATCATCCAGAAGAAGCTGAAGATGTACAGTGAAGCTAAAGTCAGAGAGACCCTAACCCTAACCTGAGGACCTGACCAGTCTGAGATCTTTATGTGTAAGTCACCCCCTTCCCCACCCCACCAAACCATGAAGCCCTTATCTTAATTGATTCCAGACCTGAAAACACACACGCACGCACGCACGCACAGCAGATAAATTCCTGTGCATGTAAACTTGCAGGAGGCATGGACGCCCAAATAACCAGTGAGTCATCAGGTAGGAGGAGCCAGCCCTCAGCTGGTTTCAGATCAACAGGAAGAGCTCCGAATCTGTGAGTGGAACCTCGAATTACCACTGCCTCAATTTATACTTTGCTTACTTTACTAGCATGCCAATTAACCTCCTGCAGCCCCCATTTTTTGTTTTTGTTATATCTCGTATGTCTGCTTAGAGGCAGCAAAGGGGTGCTGTGACCTGCAGTGATGCTTGAGAGGTGGACAAATGGTGACCTTTTCTGCTGCAGGATGGTTACAGCCTCCAGTTCTCACACTCTTATTAAACTACAGTGACCTTTCTCACCATCGAGACTGTCTGCTGGAAAAGGCTGGTCAGAAAAGATTTGACCCAAGAAATGAAAAATAAAAGAATGAGTGCTGGAGACTGTTAATCTAAAAAGAATAAAATGCAAGATTTATCATTCGTATTGTTGCACTACTGTCAGATGTTTACATTACTTCCACATCTTAAAACTACTTTACATTTACATTACTTCCACAATTTCGTTGTACCACGCAATGACAATAAAAGCATTCTATTCTATTCTATTCTATTCTATTCTATTCTATTCTATTCTATTCTATTCTATTCTATTCTATTCTATTCTATTGAAGGGAGATTTTGGAAGTCTACATAAACCAAAGCTGAAGAGGGGAAAAATTGCCGCCTACTGGTTATAGCTGGTAACTGCAGGTAAGTGCAACTTAAAACAAGGAAAATGTGATTTTAGTTTGTAAATCAAATCAGGCATATAAATGTACCTACAGAAGCCTGGAGAAGTCATTTTTATTTCATATAATTACAACTATATGTAAACTATGAAATTCAGCACGTATTAAACGTTTTTAATGTCTAGGCTTATTGCTGAGTGGCAGCATAACCTGAGGTTATTCCTGGCTGCTCTTTCTTCTGCAGCTCTGGTGTTCTAATTGTATAAATCTCTGAGCAGCGAGATGTGATATGCACTCACACGGAACACCTGAGGAGCCGCTCCAGCATGCTCACACATCACTAACTGTGAGTTATGGCTTGTTTTTTCAGTCCTCCTCTCTGTGATTCATGAGAAAAGTGTCCACTTGTCAGTTTTATAAAATCTTCAGCTCAAATCATTTCAAGTTATTCTTTTTTTGTACGAACTGCACGCACACACCTTCACTTCAAACACTAATATTAAATGAAAGTTTAATAACGTGTGGAAATGAGATTGCAACAGCAAAAAAGAACAAATGTGAGAGTCAATAAACGTAAATCAACACAACATGGTAAATGGCTTCTCGGAACGGTTGCGTTGGCAGAATTATCGTCTTTCTAATTCAAGTGCATCACATGGAGTCAAATTCCCTGATGACACAAATGTGTTTCCATCAATAATTGATCATTTCAGCCAGCTAATTAGCTGCTGTTTATGAATCCACCTTGAATGTCAAACACTCATGTTATTGATGTGTCAGTGAAAATGAGAAAACACATTGTTTTGGATGACTGGAATATGTACAGATCATTTAAATAGCATTTACTTGTAATTGACTGAATATAAAATATCCGGCATGTGAAAAAAATCTTTCTCTTTTAACTCTTTCTTGTGTTATTCTTCACCTAATTGGCTACAGAATGTGAATTCCCTCAGGAGACATGCAGATGATTTGCTCTATATTATGACATTGCCTAATGAAACATGTTCCCTGCTGATGTCTCCTCAGCTGTTTTCTTATTCTTCTCATTATGAAGCTGCAGCTCTTTCAGTCTGCTCAGCGCTCATCTCTCAACTGTCACAAATGCTCGTTTGAAGCCAAAGGTGCTCCTATTTCTGTGTGATCTTCTTTCACGTGTGCATTTTTCTGTGAGATGCTGCAGGCCCAGTGTATACATGCACAATTTTGAATGCATTCTTTCTTCAAATTGTGTTGAACACAGATACTGTATGAGGCTCCTTCTTGGAGGTTAAAGGTCAAACTGCCTCAGAAAATGTGGCTCCTGAGGTCAGGAGCTATAACCTGGTAGTTATGGTTGTGCGTTAATGGTAGAACTTGGAATTGAACAACATAAACATTAAGAGTAATGCTAGATATAGACACGTTTTTTTCTGGTATAAATTATACGACAACTCAGCCACGATGAAGAGCGAGATGCCGTTCACACACTGGTGTGACCACAGCGCCCTCAGGTGGATCTGTATGGTATTACGTATTCCACATTTTACAAACACCAGGCACGATGATTAGGCGAATCTCAAAATGCGCTCGATTTTTTTTTTCCTATAACAGTTTTCAAAATACTAAAAAAAATAACAAAGCTTTTTACTAATTTATTAGCACTCTCAATACATTTTTCCTTTATTTTTGTACTTAATTGCCGTTTTTTGACTATTAAATCTTTATGAGTTTTTTTTTTTTTTTTTTTTACTGCAAAAAGTTCCGAATTACATACATTGCTTGTACATTTATTGTGGAAATGCTAACGTTTTATTAGGCGTGTCGGTTGGTTAGTGTCAATAAAGCTTTCTTGTTTGAAATACATAAGGAAACGAGTTTTAGCCAATCAGACGAGGGGGGTGGGACTTGCCGTCCTTTGACAAAATTAAAACGGAAGCTGTAGTGACAGCCGCCGACCTGTGTGTAGTATGCAGTGTGTTGCTAGCTGAAGCTGGCTGACAATACCGTCGATATTACATCGTATTACAAATGAGACAGAGGTCAGCGTTAGCAAACCACAGCTGATACTTTCGTACATGGAAATGGCACACGGTGAAATAGACTACAATATAGTGTTTCCGGATGCTGTGTCTTCAGGTGAGCAGCTTTTTTTGTGTGTGATGCGCGTCCACGCCTCCTGTTAGCTCGGAGAACACGGTGACTATCTGATCGAGTAGCGTGGAATCGTGTGGTCAGCAGGTGTTAATTCGAGCCTGCCACGCTAGCCCGGTTCACAGTGGCTGTGGTCTTTGCAGATTGGCCTTTTAATGGTCTGTTTCGTTTTCAGAGAGACACTGGCAGAAGACAAAGGAGCCAGTTGTGATCCTGCTTGGCTGGGCAGGGTGCAAGGACAAACACCTCTCCAAGTACAGCTCCATCTACAATGAACAGGTGACAGTGAAAACCTGGCTTGAATACCGCCCTCTTGCATCATATAAATGATATCTTCGGTTGAATTTACATTTGGTCATGCATTAAAGTGATGCCAATATTGGGTATGAGGTGCCACTGATACTGTGACTGAGAGGATCCATATCTGGGCCAGTCTATGGGAATTATTGTATTTTTTGAGTTTTGGTTGTCCGTTAAAACAGCTGCATTTAAAAATGCAATATCTACCTGTAATGCTGAATAAAAGAAAGGCTAGGAGCAAGACCCCTACAGTCACATGAGAGATACTGAAACATGCATGAAGGGGGTGCGGCCAACATGCAGTTGAACACATTTTTACTATTATTACAAGTGTTTTGTGTGAATATGTAACTATGATGTTGCTCCATAGTGTATCAATGGGCCAATAGTGTGTCTTTATTTTATTAAGAACAAAAAAGAGTAATTTTGAATTGAATAAAAATTTACTTCTTTGCCTCACCTTTAGGGCTGTGTAACCATCCGCTACACAGCTCCTTTGAAGACAATCTTCATCTCAGAGTCTTTTGGCTACAAGGAACTGAAGAATACAGCCCTGAAGCTGCTGGAGATCCTGTACGACTACGAGGTGGAGAACAATCCAGTTTTATTCCACATATTCAGTAATGGAGGTTTCATGTTGTACCGCTACATTGTGGACCTGCTGCACAGTGATAAGCAGTTTGGCTCCTTGTGTGTGATCGGGGCTGTTGTGGACAGCGCTCCAGGGAGCGGGAATGTCCGCGGGGCCATGCGTGCCCTGAATGCCACCCTGGGCCCCAACGTAAGCCCTGTGTTACGGTCTGCGCTGATAGCTGTCTTTGCAGTGGCTGCTTTTGTGCTGCGGATCATCCTGTATCCTCTGACCAAATTCATCCACAAGAACCACTACGACGCGGTGCGGGAGAGGCCTCCCAGCTGGCCTCACCTCCACCTGTACTCCACGGCGGACCAGGTGATCCGACATCGGGACATTGAGATCTTTGTGGACACTCTGAAGCAGAAAGGCGTCCCGGTAGACAGTTTTGATTTTGTCTCCACCCCCCACGTGGGTCACTTTCGAAAATTCCCCGAGCAGTACGCGCTCAGCTGCCGCAACTTCCTGGCTGCTTGCGTGAAGGACTCGGAAGGGTCTGAGATGAAGAGACGGAGGGTTCAGGACCAGTGAAACCAGGTTGTTTTTGCCTGTAACAGCATCCTGGACCATGAGCTGAACGTCTCAGCGTACATGATGACAATGCTCCACTTACAGCGTCCGGTATCAGTTTCTGCTCTTATAATCAGCCAGGCTGTAAACCTCCACTGATGTGTTCTGGTATGAAGGCCAAAACTTGCCTACTCATGTTTTTCATAAGAAATGTGTCATAACATAGGGAACATTATTACTACACACTGGAAAAGACATTGTTTAGAATAATTTAAATTGTATTTAATATTGCTGTGAAATGTGATGCACTGTAGATTAGTAGTAGTGATGCTAAACCTGAGGTGAATCTTGTATTTATGAAAATTTATGTCTTTGATTTTAACATAGCTAAAAAGACGTTTCAATGAAGGCAAAACTAACTTTTTAATGTTTCAGAAATGTTGCCTTGGATAGTAAAAATCCTCTTTACCGTTTGTTCTTTACACCATTTAGGCTGATAATGAATGTATCTTTATGTCCAGCACAGACTTTGTGTTTTTACTGATGTGCCTTCAATAAACTGAAATCCTCAGACTTTTCTGCGAATGTTTTATTTTAAATTTGCACCCAAGTTTTATTACCAGATTGGCTACTTCCTTGATTATTTATTGATTGATTTGTAACTTTAATATGCAGCTAAAAGGTGACCTAATGTAAATTTAAAAGAGAACATCGAGATTATCTGATCTCCTCCAGGCCCCTGACGCTGTGCTGGGAGACCCTTCTGACCCTGGTGAGTTTACCAGCTCATGCTGCAGCTAGTGGCAATCAATCAGGTCTGAGGCCACCATAAAAAAACAGAAAAACCGGTCCTTAATCAGGGGAACTGCCTCTCATTTCCACCTGGTGTCTGCCCTATTTGTACAACAGCAGGTGAAACCAATCACCTGATTGATCACCTGATCAATCGCTTGGCTTCTTAACTGGACAGGCTGATGGCCCAGATGAGGGCCAGACTTTGGGTTCCTGTAATGATCATGCGCTGCCTTCTTTACCTGTTCAGTCATTTCTGCGAAGAGCTGATTTAATATTTTCCTCTCGCAACAAAGTTTGTCATTTACTAAAACAGTAAACCAGAGGCACAACCAGCCGTTTGTCCTCCTCTTTCCTCCTGCAGCAGGGATGGTTTTTGAATGTCTGTTATGTCTGATGTGACATTTGAGAGCGTCAGCGACTGGCATTTGTCTCTGCAGCCATCCTGACCTGGGTGCTTAATGCCTCATGTCTTGAGCTGCTCGCAGGAAGTTTACACATCAGCGCAGACAACTGGATCCTCCTGCAAATCTGTGTAGATGGTTCTGCCTGGGTCTGTAGAGGTTTTAAGATCGTGATAGCAAAATGTTATTCTCAGTGAGCGATTAACCTAATTAATTAGAAGAACATTCTAGTTATACCTCTGTGCATTTGAGATTTAGTTTGATGAGAAGTTTGTGTTGCGTTAGGAAATTCCTGATGCATGATGAAGGATCAAATTTTCATCTTTTACAGATAAAATAAACAATCTTATGCATACAGTCATTCATAAGTAGATGGTCTGATGTTTTTAATTGAATGAAATTGACAAAATGGTGCAGTGACGTAAATATTCCTCTAGAGGGCAGCATCGATCCACAGGTTCGTCACGTCACGAGCCTCTGGTGCGCGTCCACCTGACAGCCTCCAAATAGACCTGGGGATTTTATTTTATTTTTTTAAACTTCAAGAGAGATGGAGGCTGTTAAACTCTGTTTACAGAGGAGGTTATGGCATTCTTTCTGCTCTGGAGTGATGATGAATGGCTGCGGTTGCTGATTTGGGCTCCATGCCATAACATCCTCACGTGCAAGATGTCGGGGTCAAGGCGAGGGAAAAGCAACATGACAGTCGCCGGAATGAGAATTAAGCTTGGAATTAAGAAAGTGATTCTTTTTAGTTAATCTTCAGCCGCGAAGAAAAGATGGGAGGGACGATGTCGTCACAACGCCCGCGCCTCAAACGCACTGAAAGAAGAAATTACCCCACCGAAGTTAATGAAGTCTCACAAGTTGATGAGGGGAAAATTGCAGCGAAGAGGGGTCAGTGCTTTCTCTTTAGCCTTTCCCTCTTCCAGAGAAAATTGCTGCGGTCAAGATCCATACTTTTAGAGGACGGCGAGCAATCCAATGCAGGGATGAGGGGAGAGGGATGGGGGGGACAAGATTAATGGTATTAAGTGGTAGCACTTGGCAAGGCGTTAACATACGCGTCCATGTTCTCCGTCCCACACTGATAGTTTCATAGACCTTGGCTTTATACATTGACTTTTAGCTGTGATTTACAGGATTCAAATAATCCATCCAGCTTTTCATCATCAAGACCTGCGAGCGCCTTCCTCGCTGCTGGTTTTTATCAGTCGGAACCTCAGAACCTGCATCTGCTCTCCTGGATTGCTGGTTATCATGCAAAGCCCCACAAAAAGGAACTTTCTTTCAAATGACCAGGATGCTCTCTGAAACGTTCCCCCCTCTCGGTTTTAATGTCAATCTGAAATGAAACGCTTTTATTTACGTGCATGTTGACATTTTAGATGGGACCC
>BJFM01001705.1:132223-146572 GCA_016586285.1 Arothron firmamentum
GGGGGGGGGGGAGAGCGAGGGGTCTGAGGTTGCGCCGATCGGTGCTGCCATTTTTCTCTCCGCACCCTCCAACCTCAACCCGAAACAAGTTATAACGCAATTAATCTTGTCCCACCAGGAAAAATATGGCAGCTAAGTGAATTTTACATGAAGACCCTCCCTCTACTTACCATCTTTTCTCCTGTATCACAGCATCCATCAGATGGGTGAGTGTGGGATGAAGACAAATGCCTGGTGGTCCGGTGGGGATGGGGCTTCTTTTCTTAACACGATACACAAAAATGTTTATATCTCAGAAGCTGAAAGACAAGTTTTTAAAATGACTGAAAGGAAGTCAAAGGAAACGCCTTAAAACAACCGCACGGAGGAAGCAACAGGAAGACAGTCAGGAGAACGAAGGTCAGATCATTATTGAATATGATCGACTTCTCCATTTGTCAAGCACGTGTAGCGGCGGATAACGTAATGTAGGTGTCAGGGGGGAGACGGTGGGGAGATCCATAGCCTGGAAGCCGGAGAGATGCGGGGATAGATGCAGGGAGGAGAGAAGACAGTGATGTAGATGCTTCAACCTCAGCGAGAATGAGCACGTGAGCGCTGCAGACAGCAGGAGAGAGAGAGAGGGAACACAGGTGTAATAGATTTCTGGTGTCTATATTTCATGTTGAAAATTGGCCGCTACATCCAGCGGTTTGATCTATGGGGGCCGTCGTCTTAAGAAAAAACCTTAGTAAATGTGTAATTTCTCCCTTGATGGAACACAGAAGAAAAGCTATTCTTCTTATCCCCCTTTCTCTTGTTCTTTTGGGTTGTTTCCACACTCCCTTCCTCCCCTCCTCTTCATGCTCTTTGATGTCTCCATTTCATTACCAGCCCTCCATCTATCAACCCTTCCCTCTTTTGAGAGAGTGACTTTCCTCACACACCGTTTTGGACGGGGTGATTGCGGCTGTACATCTGCCCCCGTGCTCACGGAGGGCATCTGCGCACGTGGTCTCATACATGTCGCCAAAATATTTCACTAGCAAAGGACATTTTTGTGAAGTGGAAACATTTTGTCTGGTTCTTCAGAGGTCTTTTTGTTTGGGTTTAAGGCAAGAACTGGGTTTAGGTTTGTGTTAGGGTTTGGTATTCAGTCAGGGGTAGACATGTGTGTGTGGGTGTGTGTGTGTGTGTGTGTTATGTAAGTATAAGTACACCACATACTTTCTTTAGTATAAAAAGAAAATAAAAACTGATATAAAATGGAATTTTCTCTTAAACACAGTCCTCTTAGAAAAAGGGGAAGTTTTTGTTGATAATTTCCTTAGTGTTAGCAGGATTTTACCTTTCTGTACAAGGTTTTCAAATGTAATACTATACATGTGTGTATAGATGAATACATTCAATTTGAAGTTCATGTGGGAGCGTCTCTGACCTCTGCTCATCCCTGCAGCTCACCTCAGCCTGGTCTCAGTCAGATGAACACTTCCATCAGCTGCAGGCCTGATGTGAACAGTGGATAGAGACAGAGCAGGGACATTACCCAAGGCCCCTCTCTTCTTTCCCTTTTTTTTTGTAAAAGAGAGAATAAATGGGGCACGGAGCTGAACGGCGCCGCACTACTGATGTGTAAAAGATAAAGAAGGTCTCAGCATTGATGTACGAGCATGACGGCAACAGAGAAGAAGAAAAAGAGGAAGAGATCAGAGGAACAAATGGAAACAAATAGTTACATCTGGAATACTTTAAAATACAAAATAATAAAAAGAGTAATCATTACAAGCAAAACTTATAGATAGATAGATAGATAGATAGATAGATAGATAGATAGATAGATAGATAGATAGATAGATAGATAGATAGATAGATAGATAGATAGATAGATAGATAGATAGAAAAGAAAACAACAAATATGCCAATTAGGAGCTAAACACTCCCAGCCGTGAATGATAAATGAATAGAAGCCATCAGTTAGCATGGAGGTGCTGGTTGGTGGTGATTGTACTACTAATAATGGCAGATCAGTTGTCTCTATCAGCGATGGGCCGGGCAGGCTTTTTAATCACGGTCCAAGGGGTACCGGGCCTCTCTATCATCATTGAACTGTGTCCAGGGCTAATTGTGGCTATATTTCACTGTCCCTGTGGCCTGCACACCGCAACGATCGGCCGCTCTGCTGCACAACGAGCGCTGAGACACAACGCCAGGGCCGGGAGCAGCGGATGGAAATAACTTGCCTTCGAATGAAAGGGAGGAAAATGCAGAAAGAGAGAAACAAAACTGTTACTGGGCACATTGATTTATCCGTACAAAACAGGCTGGACGCTTTATATATGATCAAGTGCAAGTTTTGGAAAAAAACAGAATTCCATCGCTTGTCTGTGTGTGACGTGTTTTGACGTGACGTGAATTCACATAACATAATGGAAAATAACCTCTTTGTCTTTCAACAACCATCATGGCAACTTTATAAAGGATTGTTTTGGTGCTCTCTTAACCAACTTACTATAAAATCACAGCGCTAGAAACACCAGCTAAAAGCAAAAGGCTGTTTCTGGAACGAAGCTACAGATTACGCACACAAATTGAGTGATAAACCAGTTAGAGCCTGGTCACAAATGTGCCTGCAGCAGTGTGTGTGTGTGTGTGTGTGTGTGTGTGTGTGTGTGTGTGTGTGTGTGTGTGTGTGTGTGTGTGTGTGTGTGTGTGTGTGTGTGGATCTGATAGCACTTACAGGACTCTATCATCACACACGGCCGTTCTGTGGTTTTCCAAAGAAGTTGCGGTTACTGTACACATGTGCATTAATGTGTTACTGCACACTTGCATGTCAGCACACTCTGAGATTGTATTTTGACCTTTATGTTTTTCCCCACGCTTTAGTTTCAAAAACACATTTACCCAACAGGGAAAAAGACACTCAGCAGAGCCAGCTGATGCCGAAAACACGGAGGCAACATTAGAAGTCAAATATATCATCTAAAAAGCCACGTAACAGCATTAGCGAAGGAACCGTACTCTGCTGCTCTCAGAGTTGAGTGATATTAGCCCATAGAATGGAAATTAAAGCATGCGTTCAGGCCTCATGTAACACTTGTCTGCCATCACTGAAACACTTATTAGCCACCACAATCCATTCTCTTCTAAACAGACTGTAAAGTGGTCCCGTAAAAATGTTGGGAATATAATAAAAGTCAATGAAATCGATGAAATATGCTGTTTTGCCCTGAAAGGGTGTTTTACAGCTACTTGAATATTGTTCAATGACAGGCTTTTCTAAACGGGCCCCACTGACCTTCCTAAAATGTCATAATTGGGCAATTTTTTATAACCCTATAAAGTAAATCTGTCCCACTTTTTCGTTCTTGGTGCACATAAAAACCCATTAACAGGTAAATATTTGCTCAAAATAAGAGCCCGAAGCATTTCTGTAATAACAGCTGACTGGTTTGTTAAGATTTTCTGACCTCTGACTAAAATATATGACTAAGAATTGAGCTATTGTTGCTCATAGGAAGCAATTTGTATATATTTTTTGCAAAACATCACAAAAATATATAAATAAGAACACATCAGGTTCAGAGGCAACATGCCCATCTATATAAAGACGTAATGTTTCCACTTTATTTCTATCGGAATCTTTTAAATGCTTTTAAGCATAAAAAGTCCTCCATGGTGAGTTAAAGGTGACAGTCTGTCCCTCGCAGGAGGTATTCACTGGTGAGATGGATGGAGGCGATCCTTCCCTTTCATCAACCACCTCATTAGTCCCTCTTACCCATAAAGCCGTCCCATCAGGCCATGCTGTCATAACTCACTTTACAGCATTGATTTTAATCACAGCAAATGTAAACATGCGTATTATCAATATCAATGCACAAAATAACGCTGTAATATGCAATTACCGAGTGGCATTGATTTTTCTCCCCCCCCCTCTCTGCTTCAATGTAATCATAAGATCGTCCTACTTTGAACTGATTTAATAAGGTTGTTATATATAAATATATATAGCAGGCAGGCTCTGGCTGAATATTACAGAGGTGATTTTCATAAATTTCAATGCAGGGATGAGCGTGTGTGAGTGTTTAGCCTGGAGGGAGGTGAAACCAGGACAAAGCGGTAAGACTTTATTGTGGTGAATAGGAGGGCATGACAATCACCGCATACAATTACCTCCTTTTTTCAATGTACTTTCACCTTTTGAGATTTTTCTAGTTAGCGCTAATATGTGCTAAAAGGAAATATGAGGTAGATCACTCAGTGATATGAGGATAATACGCTTTACTGTCTGCTGATCGCCCCTGGAACTGCAGTGCCCTGAATCCCACCAAAGGACATCATTTCATCTCTCCTTCCTGTCCTATCATTCCTCTTATCTCTGTAATAAAGCATAAAACAGCTTAAGTACTTCTAATCATATCTAGCGCCAAAAGTTTTTGGCCACTAGAGGGCAACAGCATCCAGGTTTGTGCTGAAATATGAGGTTTTCTGAAAGTTGACGTACATGAATAGACCGAAACGTTCTCTTTTAAAAATATAACTATTCATTAATTATAATGGTTATCACTGAGAGACTCAGAGTAGAATGCTATAATTTTATTCTATAATCTGTTGATCAAGTCACCTTCCTGCGAAACGCCCCCCAGTGGCCAATTCTAATGTCAGAAAATGCTGCAATGTTGGTCTGATGTGGATCTGTGGCAATAAAATTAATAAGTCACCTTAATGAAGTGTTTTCACACTTGCAGACACAACGGCTAATTACTCCACTTTAGAAATGATAAACTAAGACATTATTGTGTGTTTATAATTGTAAAGTGTTTCAAGTGAACTAACAAAGGATAACAATGGAAAACAGAGTCCATGCTTTTAGGTGACTCTCTTCAGATCAATATGTCAGCATTTGTCAGTGATTGCTCTCTATTCGACCTGACTGCATTGTGAGCGTGTTTCGGTTTTGTCTCCTGCACCGCTGACATATGTATTGAGGAGAGGGTCTCCCATTCTACATGACTGGCTCCAGTAAAAGCCTGATGGTTACCTGTCTGTACAGTACATAAAAGCACCGGGGAAGGACGGAGAGACAAAAGAGTGTGACGACAAAAGGAGAGGGCCAAGAGAATGCACTAAAATCACATCGCATAACGAAGATGAAGCCTGGTGCACATGGGTACCGAAGACAAGGTTCCTGCATCGGTGCTGGCTGTTAAAAGAATGATAAAGCTAGCTGAATAAATGATTAACTACATCACAGATTCAATTTTTATACAGCCAATTCATCTTTGCCTTGCAGGCAGCACAGTCGTGCACTTATGGAATGTGGCTAATCCATAACCATAACACCAGCGTGGCAACGCAGGCGTTTATATATGTGAGGAGATTTGTGCTGTATGATAATGTAGAGTCTGTAGGATGTTCACATTCGTACCAACAGAACATTCAAATCACTTATTTTGGACTTTAAAAAGTAGGAATCTTGTTGAAACTTGTGCAAATTATTTCTTTATTGGCATTCTATCTGAGCTTCATTAATCAGAAGCTTGTTAATTTTGAATTTGTGCAAATGGCATGTGTATTAAAAACACTAATTATGCTGTGATAAATGACAATGTAACTATTTTCTCTTCGCTGCAGCTGTTATATGAAAATGTATACCCACTGTGCTTTGTTCTCCACTTTCATTCAGAACAGTTCTAATGAGGACAAACTGCTCCCCAGTTGAGCCACAATGGCTCCGTGGACTCCGAAGAGAAGTAAAATGGCTGAATGGAAATGAGAGGGGCAGTGGAGGTCAGATTTCAGCATCAGTTCTCATATTCACACACACACACACACACACACACACACACACACACACACACACACACACACACACACACACACACACACACACACGCACACACACACGCACACACGCACACACACAAATACACGACCACATGTGCACAAATTGCTGTTGCGCACTGAGGTGTCATGGATGCATAATGATGACAGCAGCCATCTCTCTAACCATTCCTCTCCTGTAATATCATCATTTAAATCTCTCTCTTGCACTCCCATCTCTTAATATCTTCATCTGAATAGCCAGCAGGTGATGGGATGGTGAAGCGGATTCAACATCAGATTGTGAAAACGTATTAGGAAAAGTGGAATAACTGACCTTTAACCTCATTAGCATATTCTTGGAAAAATCAGGAAATGGTCATTTTTATTTTCCTTATTTTATTTAGATTAATACAACAGGCTTGAGTGTATACTTTCAAACTATATAAAGCCAAAAATTATTTTAAAGAGCTTGTAGAAGAGAGATAATGTTTAGAGACATATATTGATTTTTTTCCAATGAAAATTAAATAATTTGACATAATTTATTACCAAAAAGAATTCAACACTTTTGAATGTGACCATATACTTAAAATAAATTGGTGTTTAATAAACATTTTTATTTTAACTGCGACAGCCCATACTGTTTCATGTTAAGTGTACTTTCATCAAAATGACATTTAAAGTAAAAGACATATTCAGTAATAATACACCACAAAGCCTGCATATAACAAAAGATGTAGATATTTTATATTAGACATAGTTTTCATCAAAAGCTATTCTACAAATCTATAAAATAAAAGACATGACTAATATAGAGGATGTAAAAAATTGTTTTTCTAATGAAATAACCGATCATCCTTCCTCCATAGCTCAGGTAGTCCCGATGATGTCCGCCATCTTGTTTTTGGACCATTAGCATGCTGAGTTTGCTCAAAATCCTACGGGGAATGTTTAACTACATCATGGTCTCACAATTTTCGACAAAGATAAAAAAAAAAAAAAACCCGGGTAAAATCCAAGTTATTGAATAAGTTTTCTGCTTTTTTTTAATTTCCCCCAGACGCTGTTGCTTCATTGCTAAGCTAATGGCTAAAAGTTAGCACGTAGCTTTGGCTATTCATAAGCACAAAATGGCTAAAACGAAACCAGACGTGTTTAAAGAAACATCCAAACAAAGCTAGTTCCACATTTGGGATTTTCCTTGTGATTTCGAAGGACTGATAAATAAAACTTAGAATCGCACTTGCTATATGTGTTAAAGCAGGCATGGGCAAACTACAGCTCGGGGGCCATATGTGGCCCGTTAAGGTTTTTAATCCGGCTAACTCGAAGAATTATTAAACCTTTTTAGTTTCATGTTCCCTGTAATTATCACGTTTTCCCACTAGATGACGCACTCTAGATACATTGACCTTTGTTAGGTGTGGCGTATTACTCCCCGTTTGCACTCATTGACCCCTCACCCCTTATGCAAAGATGAGTGGACCTAAGAAAAGGAAATTGGACGGAAAATGTCGAGTGTTCATTAAAGAGTAGAAAACTAAATATTTTTTCACAGAACACCGATCATCTGCTGTATGCTTGCTATGCCAAGAGACTGTAGCGGATTTGTCACTTTGCCACAAAGCACGCTAACTATGCTAGCAAGCGGTCAACGAAAGAACGGGAGGCTACTGCTCTGCACTCTTCTAACTGAAACTAAAAGTAAGTTTGTGCGTTGTGTTATGTAAGAAATGCATTTGAAAATCATTTGCTCATTCAGCCTTACACGTTACACGTCATTTCTGTTTGGGGATACACATAAGTGGTGCGCAGGTGCACGTAAGTTCTCAAAATAAACAAATATAACGCGCTCCGCATACTGGCGCGCCGTGACTCGGTTGCGTCCTTTCGCTGGTTGTTGTTGGGTTTTTGCACTGGGAACGCAGATTGAATAGAAGGAGGACAAGTGCGTCTGCATCTCCTACCGTTTGCGAAATAAAGACGGTCAGGAAGAGAGTGATGATGATGATGATGATGATGATGATGATGATGATGATGATGATGATATCGATATCCTGAAGGATAACAGAACTTAACTGTTGGTAATAAAAAAGCTGGATTTATTTAATTTTCAGTGTTTTTAAAGAGTCATGTCAATAAAGAGCTAAGTACCATGAGGCTTCAAAGACAGATATTTTGTTGTGATGCTTTTGTTCATTTCCAATTGATATCAAAGCACATGTTTTCTATGCTATATATTTTTTTTTTCTCCTATGAGATGTGTCGTCAAAACACTCCATCTGCTCTTGGTCTCGCACCTCTGTCAAATTTTAGAACCCATTGTGGCCAGCGAGTCAACATTTGCCCACCAATGTGATAAAGTTATCTACCTTAAAGTCATAAATGTGCAGCTGTAAGTAAAATCATAAGATTTGTACAGTATGTCTGTGAAGGTTCTCATTCATCCAGGTCATAGTTATCCAAGGTTAGATTTTGTAGGCAACTGGACTTAGAAAGGTTAGAAAGGTTGAAAGGTTTTTCAAGATCAACCTTTCCAAGTCCAGTTGCCTACAAAATCTAACCTTGGATTTTTACAGTATATGAGTTTATTATATTTACTCATATTATTTATATTAGAAATTAGACAAATAGTTATTGTGGTTTGATGCCATTTCTTTGTGAACCACTGTTATCCTAAAATGTTCATTTATTTCTGTTGGAATTCATATGCCAGTGATTTACATCTTAATTTCTATCAGATTAATTCCCTTGTTTGAAACATTTTACTGTCGTGGTTTATTGTAAAGTTTGCATATTAATACCTGTTCCAGTGTTATACTTCTGCATCAACATCTATTGTTCTTTTTGAAACCATTGTCTAATTGGGGATGAAACTAAAGCCACAGTGGATTTTGGATTATGTGTTTTTTAATGTGTAAATTCATATGTCTTATGTCAGTTGTCCAGCACATTGATGATGTTGTTGTGCTGATCTAATTGAGGTCTGATGGGTGCCATGTGTCTTTGCATCTCTATATTTACGTGGTTGTTCCTCCATCTTATTTGGTTTCCTCTAAGGAGTGCAAGTTCACAGCAGAGGAATCATGCAGTCATCAGCGGTTGCCAGCTATAGGAAATATCTTCATTTTCAACGTGTGATTCTGACACCTGAGCTCAAGGCATCTCTGTGGATGCGCCCCCCCTCCTGCACGTGCTTGAGTGATAGTCAGCCATCCCCGCTCCCCAGCAGGTCTGTCTTTAAATTGTCTGTGTTTTATAGATCTGTGTGTGTGGGAGAGAGAGAGAGAGAGAGAGAGAGAGAGAGAGAGAGAGAGAGAGAGAGCATGTGCGACCAGCATGTGTCCCATCCATCAGTGTTAACATGGCGCATTACTGTTAATGAATGATATTTGTGTTCCGTGTGTATGTCAGGAGGGAGGAACAGGAAAGCAAAACAAGGCCTCCCCAATCACCTCACCTCCAGCCTCCTCGTTTTCTTTGTCAGTCTTTTGCCAGTTTTGCATTTAAGGAATTTGTTCAGCCTAGTCTTGGCTTAGGTTATGGGATGGGAAATGCCTGACAAAATGGTTACTTTTGCCTACAATTAAACCTATTAAAATAACCGTGTGTGCAAAGTAAAAGCTCATGGACATAAATAGGTCTCCAAGATGCATTTTTAGTCGCATATGCTGTAATTTCAGTTCTTAGACACATGGTAACCTCCATCGCTGTGCATGAAAGAAGTGTAAAGTAAAGATATCAGGTGTCAGGAACACCAGTGGGAATCTTAGTGTTGAAGAAGCTCATAATCCACTGCTCACAAATTGTTATGAGGTTGACTGCTGATGCAAGGCGAAGCACTGTGATTTTATGAGCATGGGATGGGGGGGTGGGGGGTAAAAGAGTCCCTTATGTTCTCAAATCATGGTGTTTGTAATATGCTGAACAAGCTGCATGAAACTCTGAGGTCCAACCACCCCACAATTGTTCTCAATTATCTCAGAGTGTTATACAATTTAAAACAACATTGCTTTTGCATTTATCTATTTTCCCACCATTCGTGCTGTGGGGGATAGATGGATGATGGGATGATTACACATCTTCTCCCATTGCAAACACAACTAACGGTGTTCTGTCACACAGGCCCCCAGTAGATGTCACTCAGTCATTAGCGAAAGCTGTGTGAGATGAAGCAGCGACACCATAGTCGGCAGGCTTTGAAAAGATGTGTGAGGACATGCAGTGAACACGTTACCTCTCACCTCAGCGGGGCAGCAGCAGCCTACATTGAATTACACTTCCATTTATATCATATACTGCATACTAGTGGGATATTAGATAAACTCCGTCCCTCTTTGCTGCCATCTATATAAAATCCCTTTATGAGGAAAAAGATGTTGTCCTTTATTGGTGAACACGACACAGACAAAGACAGGAAAACAGGCTGCAGGGATGTGGAAATCACAGGCAGTCACCGCCATCAAATGAACCTGCGTCATGAGCTGATATTGATAGCTTTGTGTGTTTTTTTGCCCCTGCGATCCCCCTCACAACCTCAAGTCAACCTCTGAGGTTCATGCCCTGCACAGTCTGCAGTGTGAAGGGGATTCACCACCACGAGCAACAAAACATTGTTAGAATGTGTAAGACAGGAATTTGACATGAGGTCACGCTGCTGTGCCATTTCCTAGGTAGTTGTTAACAAGCGGAAATTTTTAATATAGAGCCAGCTGTTGTCCCTTTCTGTTCCAAGGAATCCCAAGTTTTATTTACCTTATACTGAACAAAGTGCTATATATATATTTTTTTTACACTGCATTGCAGCAGAGTTAAAAAAAAAAATCCTGGGTTAAATATACTTTTTGGACTTTTGTGTGTCTAAATATATGAGGATGTCCATTTTGTGTGGATTTAAAAAAAAAGGCTATGACATATAACTTGTGCTTCATTGGGCTGGAATTTATGCAGCTCCAAGGGCAGGAAGTAGCTGAGTCAGAAACAGGAAACAGGAAATTATTAGCCAGGATGATCTGTACACATTGGCTGTAGAGTACATCAAGAGAACAACAACAGATATGCACCTGGAACTCTGTGCGTGTGTGTATGTGTGTGAGGAAGAGGAAATCATTAGAGACAGACAAGGGTCTAAGACCTAGCTGGGCTACCCTTAAAACCAAAGAATCATGTCCATGTGTGGTTGTGTGTTAAACCACGCTGAGCCACCTCCAGCCCAACAGCTGCAGTATCACAGTCGGCCATGTCGACACATCACGTCCTAAAAACATCACAACATTCAGATAAAATTAGGAACTGCAGGAAGCACCTGATTAAAGGATAGAATAGACGTGTGGGGAAGTTGTGCTGCATTTTCTGGCTGTCACTGTGGCAGGCGGAGCTGTCTGAGGCGTATAGTGGAAAAACAATATAAAAACCAATCCAAACATTAAGGACAAAAAATTTTATAACTTGTCTAACTAAGAGTCAATATGGTTTCTCGTTGGGTCAGGATGCATAAATTGTGCAATTGATTAGAAATCACATCAGAGTAATATCCTCAGACGTGGTGTGTGTGATTCTGCATCTTAACAGTTTAAAGTACCGTCTGATGGACCGGCTGACTCATCTATTTGTGTCACAGTCTCAGTGAGCTGGATTTTTCCCAACTTTCTTTAAATAGACGTCTGTCAGGACAGGTGTTTCCTGTGATGGAGGGACAGGAAAGAGGGGGTTAGAATGATCTGGCGCGTGTGTGCATGTATGTTTGTACAGCAAGGCCAGCTGATAGTTGGCACCTGTGTGTTGTTTATGTGCGTGTTAGTGGTTCGAGCTCCGTTTGAACCAGTCAGTTTAACTGCAGCTTGACCAGAAACGAAAGTCTATTGTAAGGTCTCAAATAAAGCCACCGAGATTCTGAAGATATTGACCAGTGCACTTAACTGGAGTTGGCTGGGAGGTGTCCCACATCATGAGAAGATGCCGAAAGAAACTTAAACCTCAACAGTGGGGTTAAGAAAAGTCCCCCTTCTCCTCTAATTCTCCTCCCTCGTGCTCTTTCTGTCCTCTCTCCATCCATCCTTTCTAATCCTGATGGTGTTAATTGAAAGTCAGGAGAGGGCACTCTTGCGGTTTCATTATTAATTTAACACTCAGGGTAACTTAAAGTGCAATTTTCACCCACATGTGGAACAGAAAAATCAATGGCCGCAACAGCAGCAAGCATCAAGGTTGATTACTGATGCACGGGGGGAGACGGGCACGACAGCAGCTACTTGAAGTGAAAGAGTGATGTGTGTGGTGTCTGGGTGGTTTTGGTAAGTGTTACAGATGCATCTACGCTGCTTTGACACCACCTCTGTGAACACAAAGACAATATCAGCTGATTAAAAATGACATCTGAGGCTGATGTATTCCACTGTGTATACAAGTTTGTGAGTTCTTTCATCATCCTGCGCATGACACGAGTATCTTTGTCACATGTGTGTGCTTGTGTGGTGCACTTCTCCATGTGCATGGCATCCAGTCTTTTTTCCCTCTAGCTGTTCACTGGTTGGTGCTACGCCGAGGATTAAATGAGGGGAAATAAAGGTATATTGCTCAGTAATGCAATCTGTCCCACCAGTTGAGAGATGAGCAGGCTGCCCTTTGCGCTGAGCGGACACGCAGATGATTTAGAGCAAGCAGATGGAAAATTCTAATATGTTAGCCTAACCCCGAATGGCTAAGAGCTAATTTATTTCAGACCCTGCACAAGAATTACAGTTCTTGGATTTCACCCCCATCATGCTCTTCACTCTTAAACCTAGAAAAGGAAGTAGAAGAAGATCGCTTATGTACAAAAAAAAAAAAAAAAGCACACAGCGCAGTTTGATTTAGTTAGTGAAAATTGACATCAAATAAAGATGCAGCAGTTATGCGTAACGCTTTAAGTCAAGGTAAAAATAAAAATGAAGTAAAAATGTCTGCCATCAGCATTAGCCCCTTTGCCAATGAGTTGTGTCTGTACTTTTAACTCATTTGAAGTGAACATTAATTTGGCTCGTCAAAATTATAACTAAGATGTTATGTGTTTGGTGTTGGCTTCATAATAGCATCCCTCCCTGCTTCATCTGTTCCTGCATCCAATTCCTGCGCAGGGTCCCTCCACCAGACCCTTTAGGTCTTATTGAAAATAGGAAAATGCATAAACAGCGTGTGATTAGGGCCAGGAAATTCACAGGCACATCTCTCGTTAATTAAGACAACACACACTCATGAGGATACGCACATGCACCCAGCGTTGTCCCCTCCCCCTCGTTTGCCTCTTGCAGGATGAGGTATTTTAGTGTGATCACCCCTAAGTGGACATGTCTGTCTTGATAAACACTTTATGCAGATCAGCTTCCACTTGTTTTCCTTTCTTTTAAGAGGGAGCGAGGGAGAGAGAAAGAGAAATAATACCTCTCTAATTGACCCATTTGGCCGCTCCTCTGCCCACAGGAGGGGGCCTCGGCTTTTAATGTTTGATCGGCCTAATTTCCCCAACACATCATTAGTGGCCATCTTCAGCCTCGACTCTTAATAACCTCTTTATGAGGCGAGTGGATGCCGTTAAAAGTCTTTGTCTCTCCCATCTCTTTCCACAGGTTCCGGACCTTCCTCGTCCTCCTAATTAAGTCAGATATTTCAAAATATGGTAATGGGGGACTAAACCTGTTTGAATTGAATAAGAAAGCGTCTGCTGGACTCTCCCACCATTTACATAATTTCATTATCAGGTAAAACACACTAATTGTGCATCGCATGGGTTTGTGAGACAGAGTGCAGGGATGGAGTGAGCTGGTGGCTTCTTGGCTTAAAAAATAAAATAAAATAAATGCAACACTAATTGCAAAGCGAATGGCAGTGCTCCAGAGCCAGGTTTTATAAAAGCAACAAGCCATTTACGGAGGGGCTAATAGATTCCTGAGCAGCTTCTTGGCCATTCCAGCAGTGTAGGGTGAGATTTTCAGAGCAAAAGCGGATGTTTTATTACACATTGTATTCTAATAATAGGTCAGCACTTGCAGTCTAATGTCCAGAGCAGCAAGACACTAACTCTCATTCATTTGGCATTAGTAGCTGCTTTGTACTGTTGGTAAGTGATTACAGAAGAACTGAACCTATCAGCTGCTTTCAAACACAGTACTCTCAATCAGAGGACCGTATCATAAATGAGAAATAAAAAATAAAAAAACTTGTTACTGTACTCTATGGTGCTTGCACAGGTTTTGGTGAGTTGCCAGGAAATGACAGCATGTTGACATCCTGCCTGTTTTCTGTGCAAGTGCACTCAGACCTTCCCATGTTGTGAAGCATCTTGTTTTTGTCCAGATCACCAGCATCTCTCCCCCCCAGTATCACGCGATCAAACTTCCTTTTACGTTCAGGGAGGGAATCAATCTGTCTCGTCGCAGGCACTCAGCTGATGATTACTGACACAAACTTACCAGGACACAGCTGTGGAGAGGAACGGTGACTTCACAGGCAGATTTGATACAGAACAATACGATTAGCTGGCTCTGGAAAAAAAAAAAAAAAAAA
>BJFM01001705.1:151277-165120 GCA_016586285.1 Arothron firmamentum
GTGAATGTGATGATGTTAAGTGGACAAAGACCTTGACCTCACCCAAGGGACAATGGGCATTCTTGTGGTTCTTCTACTGCTGTGGGTACCACACATCCATGCATGCACACAATCAGCCTTCTCCCCTCTCTAGCCCTCAGGTTAGGGGCTGTGGATGGCAGACATGGAGATTGGTTTTTAGTTAAATGTCAGTGGAGGTGAAAGTACTGCCCAAAGGCATCCTCTCTCTCTCTCTCTCTCTCTCTTTCTCTCTCTCTCTCTCTCTCTCTGGTTCTCTGTACATACACTACGTCTCTCAGTATCCTCCTTCCTCTTTTTCATTGATTTAGGTCTTATCACATCCACTGTCAGTGTTCTCCTTCAAAGGCCCTTTATTCATACCCAAGTCAAATTTCATATGTTTTGATGCAGCACGATTATTTGTGGTCTAGTTATAGGTCAGCCGATAGATGAAAAAATGTTCTGACATTACAGGGTCTGGCACAGCAGAATCAAAGCTACAGAATATACCAGTATGCAATGTATAAAAAAAAAAACCATGCTGACGCTAACTCAAGCTTGTCCTAGGTACATTCTGTTAATTTGGCTTTATAGATTGGATGCCCTCTGTTGAGGACATCAATAAATTTAACTGATGAAGTTCCTAGACTTTCTCTATTTCAAACCCAATTATATATAGAAGTACTGCCTTCACACAGCTAGCTGGAAGTGTGTGGCGTAGATTCCACGCTGCCTTTGGTGTCATTATGAAAGCTACCAAGTAGGGCATTAAGGTGGAAATTTAAAAGAGCGAAACACTCGAATAAACATTCCTGTGTGTGCAAATTTTAACGAATAAAAAAGCACACCGTGTTTGACTGTCGTCTTCCGCTTGTCCCCACCAGACGATTTGACAGCTGGATCATGCCAAATGCCGTGCTTGAAAAGCTGCTGGAGAAAGCTGGCATCCAGTCCACTGTCTGGAGCCACTTTTGGAACACTTCTGTGTGTGTTTGCCTACAAATGTGTGTGTGTGTCCTGTCCTGTGTAAGCCCAGATGTGTCACTCAGCTGGGGGTGGCAGTTGTCAGACTGGTGTTCAAAGCACCACAGCCGGAGGCGGGTGACACACACTTGCATGAACACACAAAAACCGGTATTCAGAGATCATGTCCTCAAGGGTTATTCTTGTCTTAACATGGGCCTTACGTTGTCTGTCCAGCAATCTGATCACACGGACCACTAACCCTCAACACCGCCCCAAACTCTGTGTGTGTGTGTGTGTGTGTGTGTGTGTGTGTGTGTGTGTGTGTGTGTGTGTGTGTGTGTGTGTGTGTTTACTGCATGAGTGCTGACTGACAGCTGTCACAAAGCCTGAGAACCAACGGACCATGCATACTGTGTGTGTGTGTGTGTGCGTGTGTGCGTGTGTGTGTGTGTGTGTGTGTGTGTGTGTGTGTGTTACGATACGATGGCTTGTGTGAGTGAATGTGTGTGCCTACGGGGAGAAGAAAAGGTCAGTGTCTTCTTGCTCTTTGACTGTTAACTATACCGGGCAGATGTTATACACTCACATTTCCCTTGAGATGAATGCTGATTGCAGCAGATGTTAGATGTTACAGTGAGATTATATAAACAGTTAAAAAAAAAAAAAAAAGACATCACTTGAGCATCACAAAAGAGCATAGGTGCTAATGTCTTTAAGGATTTTTTGTCTGACAGCCAACGCTGCAGCAGTTGGCGAAAGCAAACATTGGGGCTGGATACTTGTCACCGTAGACCAATTTTAGTTGAAACATTTGGAATTGTGGCGTTTTAGATTGATGTGAATAAGACATCTTTGAGATGTTCTTGACATGAAAACAAAATAATAATATATCTGTCGGGGCCTTGAAACAGCAACCCAGTCTCATTCTGTAATTGCTGCTATGTGGTGTGCATATGGGCGAGCAAACAACAAAATTAACACAAAATATGGCTCCACTAGTTTTTATTTTTATTCAAATTCCACTATTGTCGAGCTTTATTGTTGACTCAATCTTAAGTTTATTCCAATTCCTGGTCTCAAATGTGATGTCCATTTTAAGAGAAACACAGTGGGAGCCGGATAGCTGCGACAACAAATGAGCCAATTTGGAGACACAAATGGCCCAAGATAACACTTTCCCTTGGTTAAGTCCTAAACAATGCACAGAGGCGGAGGGAGAATGTAATGTTAGTGGTTTTGACTCTGTCCCTGTTGGCCAATATCTTGTCTATGTCTACATCTGTGTGTAGTGATATTCTGATCCATAAATGAACAAAAGGAAATGTCCATATGTTTGGAAGATTCTCACAAAATATTCTTTCTTGGATGAGTTACCCTGTCTGTGGTAATATATGTATCTACTGCTAATAATCCATCCTAAAATATCAAACTTTTTTCGTCAGCCAGAAATGTTTTGCCTTTGTTTCATTGTTAATAGTTTAAGGCGGCGTTTCCTGTGCGTAGTTGTGGCTGTTTTCTTCACTACAACATTTTACATATTGACAGTGGAAATTGACCCTGTAAGAAAATGGTTCTCTTCAAAAGCCCCGTATTTAGTAACTGTTCCCCACCTACTCCTGCCAAGATGGAGGCTGTCTGATAAATAGCCAACCCTCGCGCCAATAAACACCAACTCTTACGTGCGCACATTCTGGAGGCACTCAGCTCCATTTATGCACACTAATTCCTATTCATTTACCACGGTCACCTGGCCCAGCTCCAGGTGCCAACCATTCATTATTCAGTCTCTTGCCTTATGAATGGCTTTAAGGTGGATTCTAGAGCAGCAACCATACTCATAAATCACAACACACAGCCTTTATTATTTTTTTCTGGCTTTTTTTAAGTATGCAGAGCCTGAAAACGCGGTTCTCTGTGTATCTGCGTGTTTGTCAATGTCATCAATTTGCCTCCCTGCATCTTTTTTCCCCCTCATTGCTGTTTAATTAATAATGAGGACAAATATTTGTTGACTAGCACTGAATAAATAGAGGGATATAGAGAGGAAGAGAGAGTGAGAGAGATTGTTTCATTTGTTGTCACAAACAGGCAGTCTATGATGTGTGTGCATGAACTGATGTAGAAATGAGTTCTTTTCACATAGTACTCATATTTCAATTAAAGCTATCTTTGTTAAGGGCACATCAGAGAGCATTGTATTTTATTTTAATGAAACTAAAAAATACATTTTTCTACATAAATCATTGTGAGATTTGGAACTTTTCATGTACATATTCTTTCAGAATTCTATATCATTTTTATTGAACCCTTTCCCCACATTGTGTATTGTTATTTTTTTTACATTTTTAAGGGAGAACTGTGTGCTTTGTGAGTGGTGGCATCCAGTTTTGATTGATGGACTCTTTTCTTTGTTCCAGATGCTTCCACTCAGCTTCTCTCGTGCTGCTTCTCTTCTGTCCACATTTTTTTCCCCGAGTTCACCCATCATGTTAATACAGAGAGATATGAGAGCAGTATGTGACAGTGCATCTAACAGTTCTCTCAGCTGCCACACACACACACACACACACACACACACACACACACACACACACACACACACACACACACACACACACACACACACACACTCCGTGGCTGTCGGTGTTGTGTTTGCTTTCCCCTGACCTCTTGAAGAAAATAGCTTGCTTCAGGTTGTGTTTTCTTTGCAGTTTTCACATGGATAACAAATATAGTTAAACTGTCGCCTATGTTTGTTGTGATTTTAGGTTATTTTTATTTTTGCAACATCTTAAAGATGCTGTTTGTGCTCTATTAACACTATGGCTAACAGCACATTGTCTCACATGTTCCTATTTTCCACTGAAAAAAATTATTAGTAAAATAAACTTAAAATATAATTGGATGCAGTTCAGTTAAAGAAAAGGTGTTTCACACTTTGAAACAGTAAAAGTAGTTGTTGGTAGTTGCTAACTAACCCCTCAGGAAGCAGCCAGCTTTAAAGTTTTAATACACACGTGTGCATGCACACATGATTCATAAGCTTGTACACCACCTTTTGACACAAAAGCAATTGGAGCGGTAGCGTGCGCTAGCCTGGACTTTTATTCCTTTCAATTTGTCTTGCTTAAAACACAAAGCGGCTGTGAGCCGGTGAATAAATAAATAAAATGGTTAACACCGGGGGAGGCAGAATGGATGAATGGCTTTGTCTCAGCAGTCCAGGAAGGTACTGGGGGGGTGAACCTACCTTTGAGAACAAAGTCTGTAGTGTGCAGTATGTTTGTGTTTCTGTGGCATTTCTTTTGTGCATGCATTTGTAAAGGTGCATATGTCATTTGGTGCGAGTGGATTTTAACTGGATTGCGTGAAATTATGTGTGCTAGAGAAGCTGTTTCCTGGCCGACTGATCCCTCCTTCACCCTTCTGCCGTTGACAGCATTAAACATTTCACAAGGTGATTTTTATTTGCAAAGACCAACATAGTAAAAGTCCACCACCTATTTTTTTTTTTAGCTTTCCAGGCCAACATCCTGTTGTTGTGGAGTACTTCCTCTGGAGGGGTTGAGGGCTGTTTCCTCCCTGTGCAGCTTATCTCTTTTTGTTTTTGTCAGTAGATGAATTTATTCAAAGACAAAATTAATTTTGTAGCATTTGTATGCATATTTTTATTGTCTGTAAATCTAGATGCAGGGCCAGGTATGATAATGTTGAAGTATATTGTGTAGCTTTGGTAACAGCATGAATGGAGTTCTTTCCTCTGGTATGGATTAATTGATTAATCTTACCCTGATACACTGATTAATAAATAATGACAATAGATCATTACAGCTCTCCCACACATAGAAGTTGCATATTTTAAAGAAACGCCTAAAGCCAAAAACACAATGAAAGGAATGTGTTTTTCCTGCAGACACTTCGGTCTTGCTTTGCAAATATCTTTGCCCTGAAAGGGTTCAGGGGATATAAGAATCATTACTTAACAAGTAAAGAAAACACATTAATACCTCATCTCTCCCTCTACATCTCCCTTCTCCCAGGACTACCCTGTAGTTTAAATACTTGCTTTCCTGACAGCAACATATAGCATTGATCCTTGCAATCACACACGAAGCGGTACATGTGAAACCCAGGAGATTCTTCTGTTAGAAGTGGATTAAGGGAACATGGCTGTGTGTGTGTGTGTGTGTGTGTGTGTGTGTGTGTGTGTGTGTGTGTGTGTGTGTGTGTGTGTGTGTGTGTGTGTGTGTGTGTGTGTGTGTGTGTGTGCGTGTGCGTGTGCGTGCGTGCATGACCAGGTCAATAAAGTGAGTATCGTTTCTGACAAATCAAAAGAGCCGGTGAGAAAATGTTGCAGCATCTACGACGCCATTCCCGATGATGTCACATGATAAAGTTATTGTGGTAACGTTTATTAGTACTAATATTCTTAAACCGTGAATTTGGTAAAAATGCTAATAAACGTTTGAAATTGCAAAAAAGCCTTTAGGTAGTTCTGTTACTCATATGCTCAAATGTTTCCAAATATGACAGAGCGTCATGTTGCTCAGCTTTACACCTGGGTTGACTGGATTTGAAGACATCAGTATGTCTCCAGTGCCCTCTCTTTGCCTTGACTTCTTATTTCTCTTCATCTTAATAGCTTCAGATTCACAAGTGCAATTAGTTTGTTAAACCTTGTGATTATTTTGCTTTGTTACCTTTTCAGAGTTGCATGAGCTCTCCCAGATCGGTTTTGAAAGTTTCCATCCTTAAAGATGTATTTTAATAGAAAAGGGCTCCCTGTTGTGCAGATACAAACTGAATAATGGGTTATTGTATGAAATTCAGGAAAAGTAAACTTAAAAATACATGTGGGCAAATGCACACTTGATCCAGGAAACATGCTCCAATTAACATTTCCTTAATCGGTTGTCAGCAATTCCCCAATAACCCCTAGCAGAAAACTAGGAATTCAGACAACCTTTGCATTGGGCGAATCAAAGAGCAGCCATCGCTTAAAAAGGCATAATTGGCCTGACCTCGTAACCTGTGCTGCCTTACACACAGAATGTATCGCATCCAAACTTCCGCAAGACACGCCCAGATTGCTAACTAGCACCTTGGTCATTTAAAGAGCACACACATGCACACACAAAAATGTATCATTAGCGGCTGCACTACATTTACGCTGCTCATTAGAGGCAGACTGGAGAGGCTTGATGGGGCTCTGTGCCCAGTGAAGTGGTTTCTGCTGCAGAAACACACACGTTCACACAGAATCGACAGTCACACATGTAGAAACATTAAGACGAGTCACTCTTTATGTTGTGAGGAGGACAAGAAGTAAGTACTAACAGAGCAGTCTCACAAATACAGAGGAGACAGACAAGAAGGAAATACTGCAGGGTTTCCATTTTTATTCCTCTGTACTGAAGTTTTAAATTATATTGTTGGACAGAACAATTGGGACATTATTTAATTATGACAGCAACATAGAAATCCCATAAGAGTTATTTATGTCCACTTAATAAAGTCACTGACTTTATTAAAGTGCAACTTTCTGATTTCGTTTTCTAAGACTTTCAATGTCAAAGCTGCTTTGAGTCACTGTGCATAAAGCCAAATATTAACGGCAACTTAAAGCAACATTTTCGCTTCCGAAGGCCGAAGAAGAAATGCGGTTTATTATTGCTTGTTTCCTGCAGAAATGTTGCCTCACAGAATCATAAACACGCTGGTGCCAGAGACTTACAGAAGATTGTGATAATACAATATAATGAAACAGTTAGGCAGCCTTTGCAGGAGCTGCTATAAATGATGACAGTCTGTGCATGCAGTTAAGTGTTATTTATTCCACATATACAGTACTTATGGTATGCTAATTTGCTGTTTTTATTCACTGGACCTGAGGAAAAATGTGTGTGGTTGTCTCAGTGGTTTATGTGGTTAACCAGGTGTAAATATCTTATTTGCATTGTTATTGGAGATGAATATGTTTCTCTTCATGGAGAGAAGCAGCCTTAATTCCACATCAGCATGTGTTTATAGTAAATAGCGTGCAATTCCCTTGAACAGGTGTCTAGAGAAGACATTTCTTTGCACCCGTCGCATGTTAGCAAGAGCGCACATAAATACATGCAAATATAAACACAATTTATACATTAAACAATACTTAAAGCAACATGCATAAACTACAACAGACGCCATCACACCAGACGCAAATTTATTGTCAACATATAATGCGCATATACATATGCTTTATTCTTAAAAAAATGCCTTTGCACGCTAATTTAACTGCTCATCTCACTACAGACGTAAGACCCATATGCAAACACACACACACACACACACACACACACACACACACACACACACACACACACACACACACACATGCTGCTTGTTAATCAGTGTGTTAGATTGAGGGTAGTAGATGCAACCAATGCTAAAGCCTCAGTTAGTGCTTCAATGGCCCTCCCAGAGAAATATATTTATTGTCTTATTATGTGCCTGTTTTCTATAATTCATAAGATGCGTGCTATCTTAGATCACCCCCTGATGAATAGAGCAGGGCAGAGTGGAGAGATGTTAAGTGTAATTCACTGATGTGGATGGCCATTGTGCCTCTCTAGGCTTTTCTTTTCCTCTCATTTTTTAAAATTTGTGACTGTAGTTATGGATCATAATGTTTTGATAGCTGTTGCATATGCACACATCATTAATGATGTTGCTCGTGAGTGAGAACAGCTGTTTTACCAAGTAGAGGCCCCTCGGGGAGCAATCATAAAAAAGCAAGAGAGGAGTTATATGTATATTAATGTCTCTGTATTATGCGAAGCCAAAGTTGAGCTGTGCTCATATGGACGACAATAAAAATCAGAATAAAGGGGAAAACGAATGGCATTTGATACTGTAGCCTTTTGCTTAAAACCTAATTTATTACAAACAAAAACCTCCTGTTCACAGGAGCTGGTGTTTTATTCAGACTTAAAAGACAGAAGTCATGTGATCACACAATTCCTTATCCAACAGAATGACAAATACTTTAGTTAAATCCAGAAAAAAATCCCATACTTTTATGACGTACTATAGGCAGTAGTGGAAAGCGTTTTTTTTTTTTAAACTACCTTATTTTTCTTTTAAATCAAGCATCTTTATTGTTTAACCTGGAGAAAATAGATGACTGTAAATATAAAGCATACCATCAAGACTCAATGAGAATGATGTTTTATGTGAGGTTCCAAAATAAATTATTAAAAAATAAAAATCAGCAGAAATGCACAGTGGCTAATATTATTGTCAAACTAGTTTCTGGACAAATGTGGAAATGGTGGTTCTTGACATAAGGGGAGTAGAGAACCTTTGAAGCAATAAAGGGTCTGGAAGTTGATTAAGACTGATGGGAGCACTCCACTACCTGCTTGGTCTTTAAAGAGCTCTTTATCCTGAGTATGATGAGCCCTTCTCTCTAACTATTCTTTCCTGGCAGACTCCATCCTGCACACAGCCGTGCGTTCAGCTGCAACAGACAGAGAGAGACAAATGCAGAGCAGGAATAAAGTGCCACTTGACAATTAATAGTACCGGAGTGGAAAGAAGAACGGAGGCAAACTCCTTGGCTACCTGACCAATGAAGGGCTCTCAATCAGTGGCACCGAGTCCCAAAGCCCGCCCACTCTAGGACCCCAAGCCCCACAACCCTACAGGGTCAGAGCTAACCGTACACGCCAGGTTTGGTAATGGGGCCTGAATGGACTCTTGAAGGGGTTTAAAAGCAAAAGGATGAACAGTTTTTAGTTTACATTGCGGCTGGTTGTGGTTACATTATGAGTTTTACACCATCTGCAGGAGTTCGGTAGCCTAAAGCAGAACCACTGTGAGGTGGGGGGGGTAGCGCTGTGGCAGAGACAAAGCAGGCTGAAGAGCAGAGTAAAGAGGCAGTCAAGTAGGGGGATGGAGTGGTGAACCGGGTCAGGGTGGAGGAGAAGGAGAGCCGCGGAGATCAGCCCAGAGTAGTGCACAAACAGATCGGAGAGAGCGCAAGATACTCAAGTTTAATTCAGAGATAGAAGTGCTGAGGGAGTGCAGACCTTTTGGAAAGGTGGAACAATTATGGTCCTCGTCAGTCCCTCAAACGCCGCCTTTGGAAGAAATCATTCAATCCCTCGGCTACTTTTTAAAAATAATCCTTGCAAACGGGAATGTGATTTCTGGCACCGTCTTTCTCTGAGGCAGTTGGACGGACAGCACGTTTGTTTGGAGCTGCTGCTTCAGCATCAGTTGCTTGTATTGTAATGTGCTATGTTAATTCTTCTATTTGACTGACCAGGAGTGAAAAAAACCTTTCTTAGAGTTGAACGTGATCACCTCTCCTCACATTCGTGCCAGTATCCCATTGAAACTGTCCACCTTCCGTTCATTGGACCACTGTTCCCCTTCATCTCTCCTTACCCTCCCATCGGACTTGTCCACAGTTTCCACTCTCTCCTTACACCTTTCTACCGCCGTCCAAATCTCCTTCTTCATTTCCTCTCTCTCCTTCTCCAAGTCAGGTGACACCAGTCAGACCACTAATTAGAATTCTGTCACTAGGTAAATGCATTGTGACCGGTAGGTGACAGTTGCACGTGCGTGTGTGTCCACGTGTATGCGAGCGTGTGACAGTTTGGGCAGGTTGTTGGCGGTGACGATGGCAGCCGCCTGGCATTTTTAACGTGGCAGGGAGCTGCTCTCGCCACTGACCTGACAGTCAGTTAAATTACACAGAGGGTGGCTGCTGTGTGTGTGTGTGAGGAGAAACAGGCTGAGAAAGGGCCATTATTAGTAGCTGGAAGATAATTCACTGATACGCAAGTTGACTGATTGTGTTGCTGATTGACTCACTGATTGTTGGAAGGCAGACAGGCTTGTTTGTACAGTATATCAGCTTAGATGTCTAATACAAACCCGCTTTATCACACATAAATGTCAATAAATACAGTATAATGTCAATAAGACGGGGTTAGGCTTTAAACGATCAGTCAAACTTAGTCAGTATAACTTTCTGTGTAAAAGGAGAACCTATTTATTGAAATTTTTTTTTTGTTATGTACAGTATTTGAAATTAAGATAAGGCAACAGAACTGGACTCTTCAGGAAGGTTTATTATAGCAGAGTAAAGTAGCAGCAGGTGGCAATAATGTACCACCTCCTGATGTGCTAAAGTTTTTATCTTCTGGGTAATTTCAGTTGGATAGTCTGATTCCAGCTATCAAAAACCCTAGTGGTGACGGCCTTTAGGTTGAGTTACAGGTTGCATTGCAGGACTCACACCTGCCGCAAGTCTCCAGTCAGCATTTTGTGCATTTTTAGATTGGGAGAAAATCGTTGAACCCAACAACGACATGAAAAATCAATAAGAAAACTTGGACCAGTATTTCGGCTACATACCGTGCTGGTATGTAGCCGTGGTAAAGCCTGTGTGTCCCCGGCAGCAGACAAGCCAAGGACAGCTGCACCACTAATGCATCTCTAGATACACACATGACACGTGCAGGCAAACCTAATGGGGATGCTCAAGATTCCCATTTTTCTGTTGGGCGTCACGCTTCAGTACAACCGCACACAGACAATGCTGGTATTTATTATTCACACTTCTGTTTTGCACACCGACAACATGTTTCCTGGAGGGAGGGGGTGCAAAGCAGAGATAAATAACAGTGATAAGTCTTGTCTTGTCAGAGTGGAGGAGAAGGGCTGAGTGACATACGATTGGGCTCCCAATCGTGAAATATGCATGGCTTTTTCAGCAGCCAGAGGAGGGAAGTTAATTTAGGCCTCTTGGTATGCTTCAGGTAATTAAAAGAGATGATCGATAGTCACCCCCCCTTCCCCCACCCCAAACGTGACTGATAACAACCACCACGAAAACACACATGCAGAGGTGCAAGTAAGGAGAAGATGATGCATAAAACAGCGGCTCACATGGAGACATGAAACAAAAGAAGGAGTGAATACATCATTTAAAATAGCTGGATACTACAACTTTTGTTATCTTCCCCAAAGTAAAAATTGCCTTTGAATTAATTTTTCCATACTGAGATTTGTATTTTGAGTCCAGAGTATTCGAGCTCAGTCCTGGAAACCCCTTCATAAATGGGCACTCTGTCATCAATATTGTAGAGGAATCCATACTGCTGGATGAGAGGACTAATTAGAGCAGCTCTAAATTATTTAACCCCCTCTGATTTTATTGATTTGTCAGTTTAGAGCTGCGACTCCAGACCTGTAAAATTGACTCTGCTGAAAGAGACGTGCTCGTCGGCCCGTTTATGGCTGTCAGCACATGGACGAGTTGGACAGCGATGCCTGATGGCTGCTACACACAGCTGAAAATAAACACGAATACAGCACCCTTCTAAAACATGTGCACAAACTGGAGTACTAATTATATGTCTCAATTAACAGGCGTCTTCATGTGGAGTGCATGGAGACTTGCGGTTCCAGTGTGTTAGTAATATCACGGTCAGTCATTGGCACAAACATCATTCACATCAAACACACTGACTCCACTCAGATGTTTGCTAAATAGGCAATGTCTAATTGGTTAATTGTGCAGGGATTACGCTCAGATGGCTGGGAAGCAATTGACCAGGCGTGCACATTAGCACGTATGATTGACAGAGGATAGAATTGGTCTCATAGGCTGGAAAGCAAATCAGAAGCGGTGATTAACCAATCGGAGCAAATGTCAATTGATTCCGCAGGCCTGGAGGTGAGCTGGAGCTTATGACAGCAATCATCAAAACACTGTTAAGAATGGAATCATCTCTTTCCTGAACTGATATTGAGTATTGTCTTTGTCAGGCATTGATTCATGCATTTTCAAAGAGCCAATGGAATGTTTGCTAATGCTGTGACCTAATGCTGCCTTTGCTAACCCTCTGGTCAAAGACCAACTAACCAAACAGCCTGTCGTTGGTTTAGGTACTCAGTCATCCAGATAAGCGTTTCTGAGCTGTTCACCTTTCATTGAAGTGGACAGACAGACCGTTTTGTTTGGTCGTGTTCTGCCTGGGACTTTATTTTGAGGTCTACTTAAGCTGTGTTTCAATTAAGCAGTACAGTTTATGCCTGTTTATTTGACAGGAGATTACGAGTCATGGTGACAGATTGAAATAACTGTGCAGCCCAGTATAGCATTAACACTTTGTGTATTCTTTTCTCACAAATTCTACATCTATATGGATATATTCTATATCTATATCCACACCTACATCCAGCTCCAACCTCTTCATCAAGTTCGCAGACGACACAACTGTGGTGGGTCTCATCAGCAACAACGGTGAGACAATCTATAGGAGTGAGGTGAGCCGCCTGGCCACGTGGTGCAAGGACAGCAATCTCCATCCGAATGTGGAGAAGATGAAGGAGATTGTAGTGGACTTCAGGAGAGAGCACGCCCAGCATCCTCCGCTAACCATGAACGGTGCTGCAGTGGAGCGGGTGAGCAGTGCCAAGTTCCTGGGTGGACACATCTCCCCAGACCTGTCCTGGAACATCAACACCACATCTCTGGCCAAAAAAGCTCAACAGCGACTCTACTTTCTGCAGAAACTGAGAAGAGCAAGAGCCCCGACCCCCATCGTGTACTCTTTCTACAGCCACCATTGAGAGCATCCTGACCAGCAGCATCACCGTGTGGTACGGCGCCTGCACCATTTCTTGCCGCAAGACCCTGCAGCGCACCGTGAGAGCAGCTGAGGAGATCTTTGGTGTCTCTCTTCCCTCCCTACTGGACATTTACCACACCCACCGCACCCGCAAAGCCGCCAGGATTGCAGGTGACCTCACCCACCCGCCCTTCTCTCAGCCTCTTCAGCCTGCTGCCGTCGGGGAGAAGACTGCAGAGTCTCCGGGCCGAAACCAGCAGGCTCAAAGGCAGTTTTTTTCCACCAGGCAGTCAGGATGATGAACTCCCTTTCTGGTCTGCCCCCACTCCCCCCCACTGGCCCCCACCACTGACTGCCCACGCACAACCTCATCTCAGGACTGCTCACTTTACCCCTGCTCATTTGCACTATTATTATTGTTCATATACCTCATTACTTTTCACACTGTTTATACTGTCTATATTGTCCATATACTCATGACTGTTTATACTGTACAAATTGTTAATTGTAATTTTTACGGTAGTTTTTTTTATTTAGTTTAGTTTAGTTACAGTAGTTTTAATTAATTACCATGCTGCACTGTGGGTCCGGGAGGACTATAATTTCAGTTATGCTGTATGTTGTGCATGTATAGCATATCTGACAAATAAAGTTGACTTTGACTTTGCTCTGTCCACAACTCTTCCGCTTCTCGTGTGTATTTTCCCACACAGCTGAGGTTCTGCACATGTAGTGAATGTAGGTTTAAAGTTTACCGATAGTTATTTTTTTTATTGTGCACAGCCGGCTCCAGCTGAGCCCTCATAGAAGAAAAAGCAGGTTTTGTCAATTCACTTTAACATTCTATTGTATTTGTTGTGGAGTAAAACATTTATATGTTACATGTATGAACTCCACAACCTCACCTGCTTTGTCATGTAATGTCCAGTGGCAGGTATCAGAATTCCCCATCTGAAAAACCACGACCCCTGACAAATCCAGCAGGCCAAATCAACAACAACAACAGATGCTTCATATGTAGGAGGACTGCAGTCAATCCATCACACTCCCATCATTTATCAATCTCTCTCCCTCTTTACTCTGTCGCTTCTCTTCATTTATCAAACGTCCCACACCAAAAAGAAAACCAGTGGACCCTGAGGAACACCTGGCCTGCTGTGACATCAGCCATCTCTCTCGCTCTCTCTCTCTCTCTCTCTCTCACTCACACACACACACACACACACACACACACACACACACAC
>BJFM01001705.1:166563-178330 GCA_016586285.1 Arothron firmamentum
CACACACACACACACACACACACACACACACATTTAACACAGGAGTTTAAGACCCATTTGTGTAAAGCTTGAGGTGCACACACTACAGTATACTTCACATAGTTTACTATATATAGCAGGATGATGCATCAAAAATTTTGAGTAACATCTGAATTTCAACACTGAACACTTGATGCATCCTTTATTTAGTGCAAGCGCAAAACCTGTCTAAAGTCATTTGTGTGACTGTTAATTTCTATTTTTTTTTTTAAAGCACACAATAACAAGCAGACCTGTGTTTGAGCCACAGACCAAATTATGGATGGAATTAGATGGAATTAGAGCCAATGGTGTTGGTCAACCCTGACCCAGTGTTAGCTATGCCTCGCTTGGATGGGGCATGTGTACATGCCAACATTGTGCGTGTGCGTGTGTGTGTGTGTGTGTGTGTGTGTGTGTGTGTGTCCGCATTTGTGTGTATCAGGTAGTGCATTTGGACTAAACATAACAGGCATTATTCCCTAACAATGTTCCACTGTGCCCTCATTACACACAGGTCAGAGTGGCACTCAGTCTCGTCTAGACGGCTGACGAATGTACATGTGTGTACACACACGCACACACACACACACACACACACACACACACACACACACACACACACACACACACACACACACACACACACACACACACACACACACACACACACACACGTCCTTGTACTTCTATCTTTGTGAGGACTGTCATTGGCATAATGTATTACCCAGCCCCTTACCCTAACCTCAACCATCCCAACTAATCCACTGACCGCAAGCCTGGAACACACACAGGTTCAAGTCAACTGCCCAGGATTTACTGCAGACCAAGCTACAAAATCTCAAAAAAGAAACGCTAGAGGGTCAGACTAAGATGATCTGTGGTCAAAAAAATGTTTCAAACTGAATTCCATAACTGGCTCCATATTCTCTCTGCCTTGAACAGTAATCTCTCAGGCCGGATGTTTCCTCCATCCACTGTCTGTTTCGCCCCAAAACCTCTGCAAAAGACTTGATAATCTGCGCCTACTGAAGCATGACAGAAAAACATTTAAGCGAAGGGAAGGTGGGGTTGTGACGATGGAAATTGGGCTGGGTGGCATTGTTTCGGGTTTAGAGGGGGAATTGCCTTTGCTCTGCTCCGCCACACTGTCAAATCTGCCTCGTATTCTCTCCCTCTCTACCGCACACACACACACACACACACACACACACACACACACACACACACACACACACACACACACACACACACACACACACAGATTCTCTAATAGATTCTCGTCTTGACACTCAATTCCGTGGTGAGACGATCCTGCTTTATCCCTCCCTGCATCAAATATTTAAACACTTGTATTAGTGGCTGTGTCATCCCCTCAAACACCTGCAGCTTATGGCCCCAATCTCCTCTCCACCTCCCCCCCCTTTTTTCTCTCTCTTATTTCTTTTCTGTCTCTCCTCTAGCTCTCACACTCTCCTCCTCTTACACCCTTTATATCCAGAGTGTTATCACCTGCTTGTCTCCCTTCACCAGGGCATCATTTCATATTTTCAATACTTCAACAGGTTTTTTTCATGAAGGACTGATTGAGGGAAGAACTTAGAAGAGGGGTATTTTTTCCCTCCCTTGTTCTTTTCAGGTTTGTTGTTGCAGGCCAAGAACCCCTTTCACTCTTAAGAGGCAAAGCTCTACAGATTGAAACAAACTGGGAGGGAGAAGGAATGGAGAAAATGGTAAAAAAAAAAGGGAGGGAGGGGGAAGGAGAAGGTGAAGTGGGAAAGAAAAAAGATAGAAAGAAGGGAATGGGGATTGGTGGCAGCAGCCATGTGCTTGAATGATGCCTTTCAAGAGGAGCAGTCTAGCTTGTCAAATCGCCGGCTGTGAAATAAATTGGCATATCTGTTGGGCTCAGCGAGGAGATGTTGCTCCGCCGTGTTTCATATTCCTCGATAAGGCCAAATAATGCAATTGTCAGAAAGACAGAAAGACGGTGACAGAGAATGAGAGTGTGGAGCCAGTGAGAAGAGTTGTGGTGTAGTCACACTGACAACAATGGAGTGTGTATGACAGACGCCTTGTCCGTGGTTCATGTTGTGACAGGCTAATGCAAACCCTTTAAAATCCACCCAGCACCCCAAACCATCTGCTTCAATCTGATTGCTTGGCATTGAATTTTTCCATCTAGGGGCTAAAGAGACTAACACCATGACCTTCCTATTTACCAAGACTATTACTGGGAATATCAGCTTTAGATAGACGCAACAAAAAAGTAGAAATTGTGAGCGAAGGAAAGCGATAAAGCTCATAAACCTCACTTTCAACCAGGGAAATATCAAAGGTGGAACCCACCTCAGCTCAGGTGTTACCCACTCAACCTTTGCTGCGACCACAGTGCTCCATATGTTTGTTGTTTTGGAATTTTCACCAGCTCTGAAAAGAGGAAGGGAGGCGCGCCACTTTAGAGAGTGATAAAAACACGGTTGTTCCAATTAAAACTAAAAAATAAATAAGCCCTTGCTAAAAGCATTTCTTCAAATTCATAGCTATAACTTGTTGTTTTCCAAACCTTTCCCTTGTTACAGTGGACTGCAGTTGGGGAATTGCAGAATATGTGTCTGATTTCTGTGTTGTGGTGTCCGACAGGACAGTTTGGTTTAAGTTTGACAAACTCTGGCTCGTTTGTTCAGTACAGTCAACAAGAAGAGGAGTCCAACAGGGGAGACTGGGAGAGTTTGTTAAGGGAGACAACCAGCTTGTGACAGCAGGCGCGAGTGGATGTGAATACACACACACACACACACACACACACACACACACACACACACACACACACACACACACACACAAACACACAAGCATGTGCTGAGTGCAGTGGTGGGCAAGACGTAGTGGCTCAGTATGTGACAAACTATGAAGAAAGTGCTTTCAGAGTGTCCAGTCGGAAAAAAAGAGTGGACACACTTGTCTTGTTGAGAATTACTGCTGCAGGTTTTGTGTTGGGGATGAGAGAGGTGATGGTGGAGAGAGAGAGAGAGAGAGAGAGAGAGAGAGAGAGAGAGAGAGAGAGGCATGTACGTCCAGTGTCATGGTGGGTTGTAAAAATGCAACAGAAACAAGAAACTGTCATAACCTGGTAGCATCTCATACGCAAATGCACACACATGCGCACACATGCGCACACACACGCACACACACGCACACAATCCCCAATGATAAAGCACCTATTGCTGTTGTATATATTGCTCAAACTCATACATAATTCCGACACGTTTTAGATTGAGATAAATGAAATGACAAGCTCGAAACAAGGTTTTCTTAAAGGCAATATGCTATTTGTTCAGCACTTTATTTTATTCTGTATCTGTGTATGTTCAGCGTTTAGTAATTGTGTTCATATCACCAACAATATTTTTCTTTTTAAAAGGGAACTGCTGCAGAATTCCAAAACCAAAAACCATTTTCAGCCATTAGAGTTAATACAAGTTGATGCTTGCATTTATTTTGGGATGTAAAAGTTTTTTTATTTCAAAATCTTCACACTAAAGGAGTAGTGTCGCTGTTCTATCCTTCCCACTGTTTGCTTTTCCCTCCATCTGTCGCTCTCGCCCGTGGCCGGCCCATTAGCTCAGAGACCATTGGACTATGACAGGGTGGACTGGTCATGGCAACACACAGCTGTAACATGGATGGCGCCTTTCACATTAGTGTGGTGAACAAGGGGAACGGGAGCAGGAGCTTTTCCATTAACACCACCCACGATCTGCCAAGATCCTGACAGAGACAGAAGGAGGGGGAGAGAGGGGGCGAAATAGACAGAGTCATATTGACCAGGCTCTCAAAAGGCTGCTTCTTCATAATGTGACAGTGAACCCGAGCCACGTGTTGGGCAGGCCCCTACCTTCAATATCCTAACACTCAAAGCTGGAAAATAATAGCATACTGGAGAAGCGGGAGACAGGGCAAAGTTTTTACTCAGATTTTTGAATTTATTTAAGGAGTTTTATGGATGTGAAATGATGAACACACTTTTTTTTTAAAAAATAATGATACGTTAAATCCTGACTTTGAGTTTTTGAATTTGGTCATTTTCTTATTCACAGAAAGTTTGGACAAATTAACTTTCAGAGCACGTGGTGTAATACCTGGCTATAGAAGGTGTAGTTGATGATCATGACTCTCCTTTCCCCTCGTCTTTTCTCCATTGTCTTCAGTTATAATTACAGCATGGTCACTGAAGCAGATTGCGTAGCATTTCATCAAAGATTTGCTTTTTTAAATTTCTTTTTTTCTTCATCTCTAGCGGTAACAGTGACATCCCTTTTGAAAAACTGATCAAATGATGAGGGTCTCATTTGCCATGATCACAGGCCCACATGTCGCCAAGCTCCGTTTCTTTTGTCCTTTATTTTGTCTTTGTTTTGTGTTTCCGCGCTTCCCTCTTCTCCTGTCTCTTCCCTTGTAATTTGATGTGGGGATGCTCGTTATGGCAGATAAAAGGCAGGTCTGTCAGCCTTCCTTAGACAAAGTGGGAGGTGAGAAAAGGCGATAGTACAACATGCAGGCAGAGGGAGACAGAACGACAAACTCTGGGAGAAACTGATTTACTTATAGACTTGGACAGTGAAATGTAATTAATTAGTGTGTATCTTTTTAAGTATTACATTTATACATTATATTTTGGCTAGCAGTGCCAACTCATCAGTGAGAATCATCTTAAAAAGTGTCTACAATCGCGACTGTCTACTAAATGTATTCATGTACAAGTTGTAATATGACGAGACTATAGCAGTGTGACGATGAAGGGCACACATTACACGCACAGGGACTCGGCAGGACACTATAGGCATGTAATAGTACAAGACCTTCATTACACAGGATGAGACACTGCAAAGGACAGGACATGAAATGATCGAACCCTCTCATGGGAGATAAAAGAGAGGACAATGACAGTACAAGGGACGGGATGGGTGAGTTGAAGAGAGGATGAAAGAATGTGATAAGGAGGGATGAAATAGGAGGGCAACTCCACTCAGTAAGAGCCTATCGCTCAAAGTAATGATGATGTCTTAGTTGGTTAAAAAGCAGTGTTAAGTGTCGGCCATGTTGAATATCAAGAATAGCTGACTCAGAGAGATAAATGGCATCTTAAATAAGAGCATCCTGATAGATCGGTTGGCACGGTACCCGAGCATACCGTGAGGAGAGCAGGCTTTGAATTAATATACCAGACTGGGAAAAAGAGGGAGAGACAGGCCAACGCTGTAGATACAACCATACCCGACTGAAATAAAATGCAATTTATTAGACGGTTCACCATTGCCACACACCGTAGAGATCAGTTCAGCATGGAACGATCGGGAAAGATTTGGATCAATATGATGTGGAGCTTGTAGGCCAAATTGCAACAGATGCAGCAGTCGCATAACACCCCGGCAGTGTGAATGGCATGTAAAGGAATTAGCCCTCACACTCTCGTGCTGTTGTAATCTAAAACCAAGCACACTGGCGAGCACATGTCAGCAGCACACGCTGACTCTCCAGCGACTGACTGGCAGGCACTGTATCTTTTAATTTGGTCCCTATACTTTTTGAGAATTAAAAATAAAATAATCTTCACATGAAACCCATCTCAATTGTACAGTTAAACATGAGCACAACATGTGTGTGTAATGATTTTTTTTTTCTTTCAATTATCTGTTTTTAAATTCTGTAATTTCTGAGCTGTGGTGATTATAGAAGTCGTGATATTTGTCATGAATGCAATGTTATGAAGGGAGGAAAAAGCAAAACCTGAAGCCTGCCTTTGAAAACATGTCCATTTATCATCACCTTTAGACTGCTCTTATACCCTGGAAGGGTTATTTTGTCTGATGGCACCGAAGCAACCCTCCTCCCCAACCATTCCAATAAGTGTTTTTCAATTACTGCTGTCAGGCGATAATCATCTTGTGATGAATAGTCTGATATCCAGCCTTTTATATTCATCTGCCTTCTTTGTTAGATTGTCTCTAGACAAGACTGCACTCATCTGTGTGAAAGGAGGGAGAGGTAATGTATTTTATTTTATTTTTTATTTACAAAGTATAGAAGGTGAGATTAAATAAATGGCAAAGTTAATGAATTTTACCCTGTTTAATTTTTCATAGCACAAACAATTATTAATGTCACATTTAGAGACAATTAACCTCGCCACTGTCATTCCTGAGAAAATGTGGGGGTATTTTCTTTGATAAAACATTTATTACTCATCATGTATAATTATTGCTTTATTATTTCTCTTTTCCTGCTCTTTTGGTGCTAATAAGAAAAACACAGGCAAACAGTCTAATATTTTCATTAGAAGCATTATGTAAATACAGTATTATGCAGAAAGCCTGTAATTGTCCCAAACAAATGGCTGTGTAAAGCAGATGGAAGAAACTGATTTTATTACATTTGGGTCATTAAAGCAAGAGCAAAATGGTCAAATATTAATATTTGACACTTTTTCTAAATGCTTTGTTTCAAAGAAAATGGGAATTTCAACGCTTTCCTATAACATAAACAGATAAACAAAAGAAAACAGTTTCAAAGTGATGTGATGATGCTGGAGAATGGCAGGCAGTTTGGGGTATATATTTGAAATAAGTTATTAAGGTTTATGAGTTGTATGTGGCAATTAAAAAAGTATATATGTTTATGATCTGATTTAACTTATCAAGAAACGTTTTGTGAATCACAAGCAATAATATAATTATGAGCAAAAACCCTGCTATGTTATTGCCGTAGGGGTAAATGTGACTCATTTCCGAGAAGTAAAGGAAGAAGAAAAACCTCTGCAGGCAGAAAAAGAAAAGCCTGCCTCCTCCTCCTCCTCCTCCTCCTCCTCTTCTCTCTACACTCTCCATCTATCACATCACAGCAGGTACCACAGGCCACTGACCAAGCCAGTCCTCTCGTCATTAGCCCCGCGCTTTCCCCACACGATCCGTGTGGCTACCCCTGTCTCCTGTCTCCAGCCCGGCACCCCATAATAATATCTCTTTCAACCTTCACACTGTGATAAATAGGAGCACGCAGAACAAAAGCGATGGTGTGAGGGGAAGGGAGAACAGAGGGGTGAAGTGTAAGAAAATTATGTACAAAGAAATGAGAAACTCGGTGTGTGTGTGTGTATGTGTGTGTGTGTGTGTGTGTGTATGTGTGTGTTTTGACTTACTGTTTAAAGGTCCTTATATTTTCAGGCTATAACTCCAAGTTACCTCTCATCAATAAACTATCAACAAGTTAATTAACTCATAATAAAATAATGATAGCATAAAAAGCACTAGATACACCAGGAAATTATTTTTTTTAATTCTCTTTCATGAATATATTAATTTCCATCTGCTAGCTTTGCTGTATAATGTGTGATTTTGTGTCCCTCCTCCTGTGATGGCATATTATTAATTTGTAAATGTATATGATGCTTCATGGTTAGATGACTGTTGGTGTTGTGGTCAGGTGGGAATGAGCCGCATTAGGGGAGGAAAAGTTATTAATACCTTTCCGTATTTATATCATCAGTGATGACCTGAGATATCCCTTTCTTTTTCTCATCATTTCTTTCTTCAAATTCCTCTAACTTTCCCTCCTTTCTCCTCTTTTCAACATATCTATCCATCCCTGCTGCCCTCCGTCACTCCCCAACTTGATTTAAGAGGTGCCCTCATGGCTTTGACACATCAGTATTTCTATCATAGAGGATTAGAAGTGTGTGTGTGTGTGTGTGTGTGTGTGTGTGTGTGGGATATACAAGATGATTCAAATATAATAGCTCTGTATTGCTTTCTTTCCTCTCTGCCTCGCTGTCCCGTTCACTTGCAGAGATTAATAAGTGTGTGTGGTCTCTTGTGTGTGCATGCATGTAGAAATGTGTGGCCAGACGTTATAGCCCAGACAGTAATATCGGCCATGCATACATTATCCCTCCTCCCTATTATCCAGAAATCACAGTTTGAAGAATTAAAGTGTGGCCGCCTTCACTCTTGTTGGCCTTGCTCAGTAGATCGGACTGCTGTGCCTCCTCCCCAGTCAGAGGTTAAGATAGCAATCAGGGCATGGACCACAGACGGGGACCGACATTTTAATATTATTTTAATATTCACAGTGGCTGGTAATTACTAAAGGATAGTCCGGACCTCACCACTGTCCTTCAAAGTCCCAGTAACTGTGTTAACTCTACAAAGCCTGTCAGTGTGGATGAAACAGATATACATAAAATGTATGTACACACACACACACACACATATATATACTGTATATACAGTATGTTCTCAGCAGATGCCATGATCCACCTAAACTGGCTTCTTTCCGTGCACTTCTCTTAGCTCATCCACCAGGTGGTGCGGGAAACCATCCCACAAATGAGGGGGTTAACTGACAATCATGCTTGATGGACTATTGACAGAGAAAATATTTTGAAGAGCTTGTAAAGTAAATTGGTCCAACTACAGATGGACGATGAAGCTCCAAATGATGTTTGGCCCCACCTTCTTGAGAGGATATGTTAGCATGCTAGGTGAACCTTTTTCCAACCAGTCAAGCTGGCAACCTTCTTAATATGGCTTTTGGAGAAATTATTATGAAGGCTCTGCGGGCCAGATTAAATAGTTAATCAGGCCACATGCGGCCTGCGGGCCTTAGTTTGAACACCTCTGTCTTAGATATTTGAGATCTGCACCATATCTCTGGTTCCATATTTGAACCTAACCACCCAGTGGAGGAAGCCACTTTTAGTCTTTGTAATTTTGGTCTCATTTCTTCGGGTCGCTTTGCAGAGCTCATGGCCATAAGTGAGGGCTCGAGCTCAGGCAGAGCAGGACAGTTAGAGCTTTGTCTTCCAGCTTAGCACTCCTCTCTAACTGAACAGATGTAATCTCTCCATCATTACACATGCAGCATGTCCTGTGTTGAACATTCAATCTTTTAGTCCCCTCAAACACAGATAAGACTATTAGTTACATGGACCCTGCAACTTTAAGCAGCACCTTTTCTCTCATCCAGAGGAACCTGTAGAGTAAATGTATTTACTCTTGTTGATATAGTGTTGGTTCTTTAGTAGTCAATCAGTGACATTAACTATTAGCATGTTGTCACAAAAGAAAACCGGACAAAGATTCATATTTTACCTTTTACCAGGGAAAACAAGGTGCAAAATAACATATTAAATCATTGCATCAAATGTAGTAAAATCATGGAATGCTACATTGATCAGAGCTGGTGAGCTGGTGTGTCCCAAACTCTGCATCAGGCCTACAAGTCCTGAAGTGGCTGACTGAAAAAGGGCCAGGTGGAAAGTAAAGGGAGTTGACACCAAACTCGGCCGTCTGCTCTGCATGCTTCTCGCTGTTATGCATCAATCTGTCAGCCGGTCTTATCACTATTCAGATTGCACACAGCGCACTCACACTATTCAGATTAAGAGTTGAGGTGTACAGGACATTGAAGAGCGTGGCTCAGACGTGAGTGACCTTTTCAATCGTTGCTGGACACTTTGAGCTGGTAGTGAATCCATCTTAGCGAACTGGTGTGATAGGCTATTGTGGGAGCCTGTCCAATGCCCTTCACATCTACCACAAAACAGTTGTAATATATGCACAATACAGTTGTTCACTTATGCACCTATGGTGGTACTTGTAGTGTCTGGGTTTACTCCGCTTTGTTTAGGGTACACTGAGAGTATTTTGCAAAAAAGCACATCAAAAGGAAAGGTGACACCCACATAACAAGAGGGACAAGAGCGAGTGGCAGAAAACTTAATATACGGATTGGACAAATGGCTGAAAAGGAAGAGTGAAATCATTAGGATGCAAATGAGATGGTGATTAGCATGTGTGTAAAAGATTGGAAGAGATAGTGTATGAAAGGAAGGGGAAGAGATTGAGTCATGGCTGCTTTCAATAGGGTTTTCTCACCGAGCTGTCACATGTTCACTGTCAAAGATCCAGGAAATGTGCAATTAATTTTATAGTGATGACTATTTTAATGAGTAGAGGTATTTCTTTTCATTTCTCTGTTGAAACTATTTCATGCAGCTTTGTGTCAAAGATAACAATGTGCTGAAGTTTAAGGTGATGTGTTATGTTTGAAGCCACGTGATGTTTTAAAGGTTTTAAATTCAAGGACACTTTACAAAAACTACTACAACTGATCAACAGGGTCCAAATCAAACTGTACTGTACATGTGTATTGATTTGATTGGTAAATTTTAAAGTAAATACAGCTGTCTTGTTTCCGCAGATGTTCATAAACGCTCTTTTTCGGGATGGACAGAAAGAATGGAGATGGACAAATGCAGGAAGACTTCTAAAACCTGAATGACAAATGGTAAGTCCGCGTCTATGCTGAATTACTGACAAGAACCTGTGGACCACAGGATAATAGCTGTTGAAATTTCTAAAATTTGACTTCAACTTTTAGCTTTAATTGTAGTTTCCCAGTCATGGATTTATTAGAATGGACATGTTTCATGTCTTCTTGAACATTAATGGTTGACCTTGATTAAACTGCTGTTTTCTTTGGTTTTAAACTTCTCTTCTACGTTTTACTCGCCCTTCTGTTTTCGGTCACAGCAAAAAGGAGGTGAGAGTTGGTCTTGCTTTGTTATAGCTTCTGTATTAGCTGGTGAGTCTCTTCATAAAACAGAAATATGTACTGGCTCGGGCTAAAGCCACGACCAAATAAAATCCAGCCAAGTGTTTCTAGGGAACCCATCCATTCACATCATAAAAATGACTCTTTATTTGTGTTTTCAGTCCGTCAGTTGGTTGTTGGCCGTTTGGCTGCTCTCAGGCAGTGGGACGTTCCCCTTCGTTCATAAATCCCCATCTCATCTCTCACTCTTTTCCTCTCCAACTCTGCCTCTCTCGTCATCTCTCTGAGTATTTCATGGCGCATCATGTGAGATTTATCCCCAAATATATGTTGTGCAACGTACTTTGTGTCTTGTGCTTTCAGGGGGGATTTACTCTCCGTTAAGAAGAGTTATGCACACTGAGGCGTTTTACATCCTTACTCTTGGTAACAGGGGCTGCGGTGACATAATTCACATGGACACTCAACTGATCCATATCAGTCCACAGTCTGATATTAAAACACTTTTAGACACATTTACAGCAGAAGTAAGAGATCTAAAGACAGTCCGATTTTGTAGAGTGTGTGCCTGTACTTTATTTTGAAAATCTGAGAATGTGTACAAACACACAAATATTGTATTTAGAATTTCAACATATTTTTCTTTAAAGATGAATCAATGACTATACTTTGAGTATTCAAACCCAGAATATCTTCATTAACAGACATTTGTTGACATTCTTAATTCTGAACAATTTATTCTGGTTGCCTATTCTGGTTCCTGATCCTTCCATCAAATATATTTTTAAAACTAATAATGGCTCCTAATATTTTTTCCCCCCTGTTAGACAATCTTAAAACAAAGAAATTTATGACTCCATATTATGTGACTTTTCAACATGGCTAATTTTGGATGTGCCCCCCTCTGTAGTCTCTCCCTTTCTCTTCCCATTTGGTTCTCTCTGTCCCTCCGTCTCTCTCTCTCCTCAGGCTGTGTATCAGGCTCTATGATAATGACAGTTGACAGATAGTTGAAGGGCACGGGCTGCTCCCTGTCAGCCCTGTTTTGGACTCATAATTATTTCACCAGCGTCACGTCACTGTCACCCTCGCCTGCTTAACACTGTCTTAACACACACACACACACACACACACA
>BJFM01001705.1:178358-194426 GCA_016586285.1 Arothron firmamentum
ACGCATCTGGCTGTCACCCGGCCTCAGCGTTGGCCGTTTCCCTGCCAAGACGAGCACGGCTGCCAAACGGCCGCCGCCAGCCTCGCGTGCTCATCTACGTGGTAACAAAGCAGAGTCACAGCCGCGTGGCGCCGTGGCGACATGGTGGAGGGCGACCGGCTCGGTACTAGAACGATATTTCATGGAGGTTTCATTCCTGGAAACAGGTTTTCTGAAGTGTCATAAATATGAAAGAACTGCACCTCAAAACGTTTGTGTTCAAGCCTGTTTTGTCCAGTCCAGGCTGCTGTAGTGGGGGAGGGGCACGCTAGCATCTCCAGAAACACTAAAATGCCACTGAAAGTGTTAGTCTTTGCACAGTTGATAGTAGCATCTTCGCTGAACATGCCCACCACTACATGCATCCATTTTAGAATCTTAAAACGGCTCAACCATAAAAACATCGAAAGGGAGGATGAACAAGTTTCAGGGGATGAAAACAAGCCTTTGTGGCTGTCTCAAATATCTGAGGGGAAACTGAAAGAAATCTGAACCAAAAGAGCACGGAGAGGAAGAGATCAATGATTTAAACAATAATGCAGCCCTCTGTATTCACTGTCACACCCGTGCTCTCAGCACCTTCAGGATCCTCTGTCTGCTTCATGATCCATCATGAAACTGTCCATGAGGTGGATGTGTCTTTCTTCGCCCCATCCCTCCCTCCACTTCTTTCCTTTTGAGATTCTCTCAGATTTGTTCACATCTTCTTGTCACCATCAAGTCTCTCCTGCTTAATCTAATGTCTCATCAGCTCTATTCCATGTCCCCTTTTCTGTACGTAACCTGTCGTTTGTCCACTATCCCTTTTTTTAAGTCAGTGCTTTTCCCTTTTTTGCAAATGAAAACGCAGGAGGATGTTCTAATATGGACATGCACAGTTACAAATACACCCATTTTAAATTGTGGAAAGCCAATTAGAAAGTAAGTAGATCTCTGAGGAAGCCCCGTTCTCATTTCCTCACTCCTTACCTCCTCTCAAGTCTTTGCCTGGCTCCTGCTTCCAGCTTTCTGTTTAAATTAAGGTGGGCTGACAAACAAATTAAATCTGTCACATCCTGTTTGCATGAACTTGACAGGAAGTCAATATTGACCGCCATGTTGGTTAGGCAGAGTTCTAATCACACTTCAATGCCATGGCAACCGGGACGGGAGCATGGGACGCTGGTTGCGCAGTACTGTTGTTCAGAACTCTTGTTGTTCTGGCTGTTTCTCATATTCTGCTGAGCATATAGACATGAAATGAATTCACCCCAAACGGGATCGTTAATTATCATCTATTATTGTCATATTTGCAGCAGCCACTAGAGGGCTTTCGCCCTTAAAAAGAAACAATTAGCTTGTATATTTGAATTCTGATGGTAATAATAATTAGCAGCAGGATACTGCAAAACATGAGAGAGAAATCCCACATAAATACTGTTCATCACATCATTTTCATGCCCACACACACACCCAGAAGGCCAAAGGTCACAGTCGTCTTCTTTTTAGCTCCTGTTTATCAAATCAATGCCGACCATCTCTCCACCTCTCTTTCCTCTCTCTCTCTCTCTCTCTCTCTCTCTCTCTCTCTCTCTCTCTCTCTCTCTCTCCCTCTCCCCTGTCTTTCCCTCTTTCTCTCAGTGTCTCGTACATGCCCAAATCCCGGCTGATGCACTCTGCTCCCTGTGGAGATGTGCAGCTAATCTCGAAGACATCACTCACTGTCACACGCCTGAGGCTGTGTGTAGATGTGTTTTTTGTTGTACGTGTGAAAAGGGCAAAGGTCAGAGTTTAAGGCACCTGCAGCCCTGACTTTAACCCCGCTAGCCTTTGCTCACAAAGGCATCTGTCCACAATCTTCAGTCCAGGACAGTTGTCAATATTAAGACTTAACAGAGTTAAATAGAGAGAAAGAGGGGCCAGAGTAGTTCCAAACTTTCTAAATGCCATTGGTTCCGCTGAACTAAATATCAAAAACTGGAAGGTCTTCTGTTTTCTCCATACTGACATAATCAGACAGCAATTCCGGTTTGCTCATTTGACCTGACTGGTTCTCTGTTTTAAGTTAAATGCAGAATAAATGGAATAAAAAGGCTTTCTGTTTTTTGTGTAGTCGCTCTCTCCACAAGATTCACCCTCCCATCTGCTCACGTGTGTGAAGACCTCCTTTGGACTCTGAGCGGGAATGAATCTCCGCCACAGTGACAGAGGTGACTAACAGATATCCTTTTGGTCAACATTTACAATTCTTTAGCTAAAAGGTAGAAACCCATCAGGAACTCTTTGTCCCATGAGGCACTGGGGCTAATGTTTTTTAAAGGGCCTAGGTGACCCTCAAGACCTTGGAGAGCTTTAAGGACCTATAGTAGATCCCCAACAGACAGTGAACCTAGTGTGTATTTAATTTGTCTGTTTGTATTAATGTCCATTCGTGGTCCTTTTTTTCATATTTATATATATAGTGTTATCGTTTATAATTCAGAGCAGATTCAAATTTAGCAGACAAAGACATTTAAACCAGATAGTGGAATATAGGTGAAAAACTTAAAATATCCAATCCACTTTGAGTTTGTTTCAATGTCATATTCATAGATACTCCTGCATCATTAAGCAAATGTCTGGAAATGTAAAACTAGCACAACCATAGATGAATAGGAAGGGGAGGGATCAGACCAGCAAGGACAAACGCTTTGAAACAGCAGGCGAGCCATCAATCTTTCCCAGGATCAATTTCCTGAAGGCCAGAGGATCAGAAAGAAAGCCAGAATGGGGTTAATCTCTGGAAATTATTCTGATATTAATAATTATTTCTCAAATATCCAACAGCTGAGAAAGACGGACTGTAACACTAATCAAAGCTGAAGGGAGAGTCTGTCTTTGCATATCAGACTATTTCCTCCCCTTGATTGCTTTAAGTGGTGAATGAAATTACTTCCTATGCATTCACTTCAGTTTAAAGAGTAAAATGCACCAAATGTTTGTTTATTTCAATTAAAAAGGGTTTGATAGTTCTCTATACAGTCATTTTTGCATCTAATCACACTTGCATTCGGTGCTCTTTCACTGCTCATTGTTAACTCCCAGTTTCCATGATGAAGTAAATGTGCTCTTATTCAATTTAATTGTTGCATTGCTCATAAATAGTTACAATAATATGTTTTTAATAGATTCAGTGGTCCAGCTGTGTGTGTTTGTGTGTGTATGTGTGTATGTGTGTGTGGGTGTGTGGGTGTGGGTGTGGGTGTGAGAGAGATTTTGGAAAGTAAAAATGAACATAATGAAGTAGCACAAGCAGCTTTACTCTCCGGACTCCTGAAACAAGCAATTATTCCTAATTTGTCCTTTTTAAAAGACATGAGGAACCCATTTGTCCTGGAATGCACAATGAGAGAATATTCATGTCTTTGCCTCCCCTCCCTCCACAAACACTTAGGAGCTAATTATTGTTATTAACATCATGGTTGAAATCCCTTCACAAGGACGTGTCAGCACACTTCAACATCTGTACACTTCCTTCATCAAGCAAACGTGTGAGGTGGGAGGAGAGGAGAGAAGTGACACATAAAAATGTCCTGAGATCACCTTGAAAAGGTCTAATCAGAATGTTCCACACTTCGGGCTCATTTTGTTTCACACACGTTGACACCATCAGCTGGTAATTGCCTGTCACAAAAATATTGTTCTATTATATACATGAATATTGATTCAGCCGTTCCCATTATAGGTGGTGTTGCTGTGATTTTACAGTTATTTCCATCATACATGACTGTAAAACATGGATTAGGCTGTGGCTTGAATGCTGTTCAAGATGGATGCTTTAAAAATGGGTGAAGATCAATAAACTATTGGATTAAGTTACATATACTGCAAGTCAATAAATGAGGAGAACCAGTATATTTTCTAGTCTGAATGCAATACCATATTGTAATTGGAGACAGGATCAATCAAACAGCTGATATCAGCTGTTCGGGTGAAGGCCTACAGGTGTTTCTACTCCAGCTCTGTCCGAACTTACAACTGATCCCATTCATCACAACTCCAGCAGACAAAAAATCATCATAAAAATATACACTAGAAGGGATCGGTCTTAAAGACAACTACACATCAGAATAAATTCACAGACACACAGAATTAACTGTCTCGCTCTTGTGTTTAATGCATCTGTCATATCAGAGGTTGGCCCCTGTGATGGGGCTCCCACCCCCCACCCTGACAGCTGACTCGCTGCTCACTGGTCCTAAATGAATTGATATTTCTTCTGGCTACTTGAATTTGTCACTTGACTTCTTGGCGTAATCGTCAATGCTTTGTGACTGAGGCGTCTGCTCTGGTGCCTTTGCTACAAGCACACGCTGTGGTTCGGATGAAAACACACAGCTAATATAGTCGCTGTCTGTCAGGCTGCCACATGACTGAAGAAGGCCTCCTGCGATGAAACTGTCAGAGGTGATTTCATGTTAACCTTAAACACGGCCAACAGATGTTATCACCTACAGGCACATGACAGAATCAGTGCATGAGAAACCGGCATTTACGTTGCTGCAGTGAGTCTGTGTGCACTTTTTCTTTTGGCACACTTTTTAAAGGGGAAACTCCAAAACTGAAAAAGGACCTGCAGCATTTGAAGTTTCACAGAGTAAAGCAGCAGAGTTTGTGATGGAACCCTCCCGTGCAACAACAGCAGAGGTTGTCATCACATTTGCGTCAGAAATAAGGTAGTGTTGCAGTTAGTGAAACAGGTGAGGAAAATCAGGAAATAACCAAAACAGTGCAAAAACAACCAAAACAGAATATTCATGCACAAAACAAGACTATCGCTTTGCTCCCAGTATATCTGTCTTTGTTTGAATGTAGGAGTTCACTCAGTCCATGTCGTCTATCAAAGGCTCTCATGAGGACTATGACACAATAATACTCAGCATAAAACCAATGGCTTGTTTAATTTAAACAGGGAGGAAAGTAGGAAGACGGTAATTGCAGAGAAAGGCCCACAAATCAGCCGTCCTTGTTATCCCATTTGACGGACCATTAAACATCCAGAGGAATAAACATTATTTTTAGCCTAACTACCAGCTTGGCCTGGCTCACGCAGGTGGCGAAATTGTTCAAAAGGAAAATAAATTATTAAAGTGTTTTCTAGTTACAGAATTGTTATTATCCCATCATATTTGTCTGGAAAAGTTTTTGATGAATTTGAAGCAGGACAAAGTCACAGCGGAAATCAGCTTTAAAGCGGCATTTGTGTCCAGATGTGGCGCTAAATTTGCAACCTGTGGATGTTGCAATGTAGCATCGAGCTCTGACTGGCTATGTCCACGCATGATTATCAGTCTTTTGAGAGTGGAAGGCTTGGGTCTGATCTCGCAACCACACAGCCCTTGTTTTAATCCCATTTTGGGGTGTTCCAGCATGCCTGTCTGTACTCTGGTTTATCTTGTTTCAGAACAAGGGTCATCCAGGGGATGAGCCCGGCCTGCTGGCCTTGTGTGCCTTTGTTCATCCAGTCCCACCAAAATCGCTCAGGACCTCCTTGATGGAAAACAAACCTCTTCACCACCTGAGATACAGAAGTCGACACGGCATCGCTTGTGCTTCACGTCATCAAGCTGTGATGTTTTTCTCCTGTATCCGTGTCCTTCTAGGCTGTCTCTTTGTGAGGGAAGGAAAACTGTTGAATCAACTCCATATTTCAGTTTTCTCTAGGAGGCTAATGGGGAAGAGACTCCCTGGAATGGTCTGAGGGATAGTGTCAGTGAAATTAGTAATATGGAGATGTTATGGACTATGAAATAGGCTGGTTTTACTGGGCAGATGATGATGATGGGAGGAGGCCACTTCACCATCATCACCTGACTGACTGAGGAATGATTTTTATGTGTCACCGTAGTAACCGCCCCTACATTTATCTGTGTGTCAGAGAACAAAGCAGATGTATGGCAGATAGCCATGTAAGCCCCCGGCGCTGCTCTTATTTTTACAGATAAGACTTTTTTTTTCATATCTTGCCCTTGACAAATGTTTCCCCGGGGACTTGTCAGAAATTAACTTTATCTGGAGTTTAATTACAGAACGTGTTCTGTGATGCGTCCCTCACGCCTCCCTAAACTGCAGCGTGGCCCACGCCCACCCACCCCCAACTCTGTCATTTTCAAAGCTATTTTAAGGCTGTGCGTGATTATCTGTGACATTGCTTGACATGTGCCTGAAGACTTTCGCTCTCTCCACTATCGCTGCTCTTTCGCTCCGTCTTCCCTCCATTTCTGTCTAATCAAAAAGCCAAACCACGCAGACGGCTCCGAGCGAATAACAAGTCGCTCCTTGCGGATGTTTGAAGATGCCAAAGCGACTGGGGGAAACACATGCTGATGGCTCCTGGTCTTGAAGCCAACACTGTTTTACTTGTTTTTTAACTTTAATCTTTGCTCTTTTATTTTGATAAACCTGAACCATATTAAACTGTCTGGGGTCTCCAACCCCAAAAAGTCTGAATTTTCCATAACCATAATCGCAGCTGTATTGTGTTTGTTGGACCTGGTATGACCTGGGTAATTTAGATGGACTGGCGACGTGCCTGGTCCAGAATATCATACTCTGAATGACTGCCTTTTTCCAGGGGTCTGAAGAAATGTCACTAGCCTTTGGCTAATAATGGCACATTTACAGAAATGGCCATTAATGTGCACCGTCAACTACTTAAATGAATGATAAAATAAATAAACCCTAGCCACATTAAGATATAAAGTATGTTCTTATTATTGAGCATGTAAACACAGTAATGGTGTTGTATATTTGCAGAATTTTGAGAGGTATATGTCACTTTTTAAGGGTGTGCTTAGTTCTACTTGCCTTTCCCCATAGTTGTGTTTTAGTACAATCCAGAAGAGTTGTTGTTTTTCCCCTTCCAATGCCTTGGACCTTTCACTACAACAGAAACCAACCATGCTAATCGGCATAAAACAAACATGAGACAGCAACAATATTGTACTTTACAAAGAACTACATTTAAACAAGAAATGAGGGAAGAGGATCCTGTAAGTGATAACTGGCACGTAATCGGCCTTCTATATTAAAGCATTTCTTTGCTGTCAGGCAGTGAAGCATTGATGAAATTACCCATCCAGCTTTTCTCCGAATGTTGCCCGTGCATCACAGCCACAACAGATACCACATAATTGCATAATTAATCAGATCATGCGTGTTGCCTTTTCCTTCATTTTTTTGTACAAGAGTCAAACGCGCGTAATCGCTTGTTCTGTAATGTAATCTGATCAGGGCTGCGCAATTCTTCATTTCCCAACAGCTCCCCGGAGCCATGGATCTGAGGGCGAGATGGATGTGCCCGGGTCTCCACCTGTCTCTCCGTTTTGCTTTCCCTGAACGTGGCTGCTTGAGTGTGGTTAACCGCCTGCCCGTGTTGCTGCTGGCAGCTGCGTCTCCCGCCACAAGACAATATCTCCCTTCCTCATTTCTCTCTCCATCTCTCCATGCTCCGCTTCCCTTTACCCCTCCCCACCCCCCCCCCCATCTCCTCCAGTCAGCTATTCTTCTTTCTCCTCATCCTCCTATTTAGCCCCTCACTCCTCCTCTTTCTCCCCTCCCCAGTGGAGACACCAACCATCAGGTCCCATCTATCTGTGTGTACGTCAGCAATTAGAGCATCGTGGCAGCCAAATGCCAGCCATGTCCCCAAGCTACACACACACACACACACACACACACACATACACACTCAGAGGCTATGCCCTGACTAAACAGCCAGAGAACAAATCACACCATAATTTATAATCTTGCTGCGCTAAAATCTCATTATATTACAGACATATGGATTTGGCGGCCTGCTCGGCTGGGGGAGCCAGCACCATAAATTCCACCAATCGTAAATTATTAAAAGAAAGATAGAAATGACCGTCGCCTGTCCAGATTAGCTGTAAATCAGATTCAAACATGGTTTGTTTAAGGAATTAAGTCCCACGTGGTGTAACGGAGCTAACAGGGTATTACTTTGGTCATTGGGTGCTGGGGAGGGTCAGATTTGAGCTGCCTCCGACCATCAAAGGATTACAGGTTGAGGGCATGAAACAGACATGGTAAGTCCTGCAAGAAGGCTTTTACTTGTTGAAAATCAGGAAAGGCTTGAGAGCAGCTCATTTTCCACCCCGCTAGCCGTGTTTTAAGAAAGTCACAGTCTCACCTTCTCTGCTCTTGTCGCCTCAGTCTGGCCCTCAGAGTTTCAGCGCACAGAAGCTGAGGACAAACAGCAGAGCAGGGGCCAAACCTTGCTGTGAGAGGGCAGCTCAGGCCCTCCGCTGTCAACTCCGCTTTTCATTATCACTTCATGTCGGAGCTTTCACAGGAAAGGAACATGACTCCCTTCTGATGGATGGGAAGAAAACTGCAGAAAATAGAATGTGTCCTAGTTTAGCGTTGCCGCGTCAACAACATCAGGGCTCCTTGTCACTCTGCACGGTGATGTTTCTGCTCTTCTCTGCATTTTGGTGCATATAGCAAATGCTTAGATGTTAATGTGTATGGTGATGCAATTAGTTTGATTTTAATCTTGTTTTAAGGTCACGTTACAAGAGCACTGCATGGAAATCGGCTGGCCCCATGATTCATTCAAATGTGGGCCCAGCAGGGGTGCTGATGGAGGGCTGAAGCGCAAACAAGTCTCATCCAGCTAGGCTCGTGTCAATAAAGGAGGCAAAATCATCGGTCTTTATGCTACTGATCACAGTGTTGAACAGTAAAATAACAATCCCTGTACTGTAACAGTAAGCACATCAAATCAGAGACTTGTCTCCTCCTGTTTCAGTGTGAAGAGATGAGATCTGGAATCCAGGAAAAGATCTAAACCCTCTGCTACATGTGACTGGAGGTCCAAGGTAAAGTTTACATCTGCAGAAAGATTCCCATCATCTTATCACTGACACTTTGATTTGGTTCTTGAGGTGCAGGTCTTGATTTTCTGCATATTTACTGTAGAAAATCCAGATTTTTAAGAAATATCTCAGGGACAGTTTTACTCTTCGGAGGGGGGAAAGGCACAGTACAGATGCCTCTACAGTGAAACAGGTGCTATCAAAGTGCTTCACAGTCAATACACACAGAGGCAGCATTTAAAAACATCAGAGGGTCGGACTAAAGGGCGGAATTAGACTTTGAATGGAGAGGGATCTAATACATGGATGGTCCCCTTCCTCAGTCCGCCCATTGACTCCAAACTGAGCCTATTAGCAAGACAACACACCACTAATGGTACTTCTGTTGCTTTCTGTGTGCATGGAGACCACCCAACACACACACACACACACACACACACACACACACACACACACACACACACTCGCCCAGCACCTACTTCACTATTCCCACGCTTTTGTTACCTTAAACATCAGGGCATTAACACAAGGATTCAAGCCAAAGTGCAAGTTTCATGAATGAAAAAGCAAGAGTCCATTTTATGGAAAAGACATTAGATTTTTCTCTTAAACAAGCTAAAGTTGATGGTAAATTAGTTGAATTCTACTTCCTTGGACTTTGAGGAGTTAAGTTAATATTACTCTGGCGATAACTTGGTTGGTTGTTTATTTTTGAATTGATATGTTTTCCTTTTTTGTGTATTATCATACTGAGTCATTGCCAAGGGTTTTAGTATTACTTATAAAAATGAATTTAAATTAAAACATGAAAATAAAATTACAGTAAAGTTGCGCAGTCCCATGTGTGAACAGCAGGGGGTGTTGTAGAGAGAGACTGGGTTTAGAAGGTTCTGTTTCCCTCAGTTTTTAAAATGTACTTTAGCTATGTGCTTCTTTTATTTGACGCTACTCATAAATTGGATGTTTATAGTCTCTTGCCTTCTAAGTGGCTATATGTCATTTTTCCCAGTTTGGGGCATTTACGGGTGAAGAAAGTGTCAAGAATCAAATCCACTCATGCCAGTTTTCATTTAACTGAAACGATAGCAGACTGTTTTGAAGCAAATAATAAAGAGAGTCCGTTAGGATGTAGTTGGATTAAGTTCATCATGTGTGGTTTTTGGTTTGCGATCCTAGACTGCCACACATGTCGAGCACTTGTGCTGAACTTCCCCTCTGTATCACTAACTTCACTCTCTTGTGCGCACTTGAGGGTGTCTGGTAGTCCACCTCTTTTTGTTAAGAGGTGGACTTCATTGGCTGTATGGCGGGCAGTCTCTTGAACGTTTAAAGAGTGGGAGAGAGGAGGGGGATAATTCATTCACTTTGCGCACAAAGCGCACTGGAAATCACCCAGGGGAACGACACAGCAGCCCGAAGGGAGAGGTTGGAGGGGGTCTGCCTGCCGAAGAACAATGTCCATAAATCCACACAAAGAAATGAAAATATTCTTACTCTTCCATACTTTCTTTCAATCATTGAGCATGAAACTTTAAGAGACCAATTCTGCGTGTGCGTGCAGAGGAGGTTAATTTTGTTGATTGGTTTTCTTTTTTTTCTCTCTCTTTTTTTTCAGGCATCAAAATTGTTTTGTGTCCTTTTGGGGCAGTTGGGTGGCAGAACGGGAGATGTAACACTAAAGTAGCTGTGAAACATTGGACGGATGGATCGCAGAGAGGAGCCCAGTCTGTGTGTCCGTCCGTCAGTTGGGCGACCCGAGCGCTGCGCGGCAGCACTGCACCTCGGAGCGGTCTTCAGATACCCCACACCCCACCCTCCTTATCCACCCCACTCTCCGCTCAGCCTCCCACACGCCGCTGTTGAGCACCAGACCCTTCACCACCTCCTCCACCGCCCCCCCCGTCCACCGCCTGCTACTGTCTGCGCGCTCCTGCGCTCCCTCAGCGGCTCCACTCGTCTTCCCTCTCACTGACTGTCCCTCTCGGTGTTTCAGCGGAGGGGCTGCGCGCACGACCGATCCACTGATACCCACTCCACACGGTGCCTGCTGTGGAAAGTCAGCCTCTCTCTCTCTTTCTCTCTCTCTCTCTCTCCCTCTCCCCCTCCACCTCTCCCCTCGCTCTCTCCGTCCTCCTCTCCTGGCTGCGCTTGGGTAACCTAACAGGGAGGTGTTAACTACTTTTGCTGCCACAAAGCGACTGCTGTTATCTCGGCTGCTGCTGCGCAAGAGCCAAAAGGACCAGAGCTACTGGTGTTCCTGCTCCGCAGAAGAAGAAAAAAACTTTTCTGTTTGTTGTGAGGATAAAAACGAAGCCGGAAACCGAGGAGTCATCTGTAGAAAGAGCCGGATTCTGCCACGACGAGGTGAGTTAACGCGACTGGCGGTTCGTTGTTGTTGGGTTTGAGTCTTATAAAGTGTGTTTACGCGTTTTATTTTACACCTCATGTGTTTTGGAAGAAGATTTCAGACTTTTCCAATAAACTTTTTTTTTGCGCTTTGCTCGGCGACGGTAGACGCGCAGACATTCATGTTTGAGAAGAGGAGGTGAGAAACGCGGCACGGACCGTCTCCGTTTGGACTTTTCCGTGCGTGCGCGACTGTATACTTCTTGTGCGGTGCGCGCGCGTGCGTGAACACGCAAACAAGAAATTGGCTTCTAACAAACGCTTGTTCCAGGATCGCGCGTTTAGAGTTTGAATAAACAGGCATGTTGGTGATGCGCGCCCACCAACTGCTGCCTGTTTGCCAACTGTCCTGATTTTATTGCTTTTCAGGCAGAACAGCTCATGAAATGATTCCCAAATATACCAACATAAAGAGAAAAAAAAGCGCAATAAAAGTATTTCCAGATAAACTTAAGTTTTTATAACTTCTCCACAACTCGGCTGATATTTTCCCAGATTTACGCAGTGAATCCTGAGAGATGCGCCTTTGCTCTCAGGCCTAAAATAACCCCAAAATTGACTTGAGTTCAGTCAGATCTGACGAAAACAACCATATCTCCCGTTTTCAGAGGAAGTTCTGCTTCTGTTGCTTCGGAACACGGAGGCGTTCCCAATGATGGCAGCTTCGTCGGACACTTCCAGCCGGTGTCTAATAAGAGCATTTAATGAAACCTCAGCACAGAATTTTAGAATAAAATCCTGGAGAGAAACCACAGCGAAGCTCGCACTATCTGCCCGCTAAACTTTTTATTATATAAAAACGCATTTAAGACGACAATGTAATCATATTTTTTTTTGAGAAGATAAAAATAAACTTGTTGAAAGACAGAGGCAAATTAAAAGAAAGCGGTTTGCAACCGCCCCTCCCCCTGCAGCTCCTCTTAAATGCGCAACAATTTATCCTCACTTTCTGAAAGAAAAACGGACGGCATGGATCCAAAAAGCAGGCTTGCCTGCGCACGCACTCACGCACACGCACAGTCAGGGAAACACCTGTTAACTGGGAGGCACTATAATTTACATCCTCCCCCTAAATAAGCAACGCCGGGCCAGAGGAATTCCCGGGGGCCTTCCAGCTCTTCGGCCGACCACAGTGATGAAAAATCGGCTCCTCTCGAGCGCATGGCCCCGCCGCTGCTGCGTCACTTTTACTGGACATCCTCCACTGTTTTTTTGAATTCCTAATTTTTTTATTTTTTTTTGCATTCTTCCATGCTGCGTCGTAATTATATTAATGCACTGTTTTAACTGTCATGAGGTTTAATTTCTTTTTTTTTTTAACCGACATTCGATTCGCTTTTTAAGAGTTTATCTTTATAGTTCATAGACTTTATAGTATCATTTTTTGCCACTCCGTGTTCTTTAGGCTATTTTACGCATTTATGTTGTATTATTAAATACAGCTGTTTTTGACAAAACCCCAGTCTTAGTTTCTTTGGGGTGTTTTTTGAACAGTTTCTCCTATTTTCTCTTTCTCCATAACCTCATGGTGTGGATATTTAATGAAAAACCCTACAAAGAAGATGCGCGCTCGGATCAGTTCGCACTGCCGCACCACTTGGAAGAGATCATAATGAAGTTAGTGGTGTGGAGAAACAAAGCGGTCAAAGCATTTGCACTAATTTCCAAGTTGAAAAGTCGCCTCAGCGCCGTCACTAAATTACGCGTTCAGGGAGACGCGCCCGAGGCGGATCGTTGAACGCACCGCACCGTGGAGACTGAATTTCTCCAAAATCACCACATATACACACGTCTTGAAAAATATGTTGATATTAATAATTATCGGATCAATAAAGTCAGTGAGACTTATCCTCTAATGACCGTTCGAGTCCTTTTTTTAGTTTTCAGGCGCGAATTAACACATAATAAAAATGATTTAATAGAGAAAGAATGCAGACATGTTAATTTAAAACGCGTTATTTATCAGCAGCATATTCATCCAAGACTGTTTGCGGCCAGGACCAAAGAATAATTTTATAATTATAGTTAAAAGTGTGCGATTATTTCCCCTGATTCAGTGATATCTTCTATTTTAATCAAAATAATAATGGATTTTTGCAAGCAATGAGTTTCAGCTTTATCGTGTTTATTTGCATGAAAGTGTTTTTTATACGTTTGTGTCACTTTATTACTCCTGATTGATTTGTTAACGCGACATTGTCAAAAGGTTTTGAATTGTGACTTTAGAATTCATATTCGAAACTGTAATCGTTTAAATGATTTAATCTCTAAAAGTCAATTAAAAATAATATAATTAGGAAACGTAAATTTATGCCTTAGTGAAACTGAAATTTGCTTTGAGTTTCAGTTTGAAACTTTTGGATGTTTTTATAAACGAAAATGCGTCAATCATTGTTAATGAAATTATTATAATGTTGTCATTTAAACGTCTTTGGATTTTTAGTGTAACTTCAAATTTATTTATGTCATGAGTTTGATCTGAACACGGAATCAGCGCGAATAATGTGCTTTGAAAATTCTATACAATTATCCTATTTAGGCCTCGTCTTCTCTAATTTTTTCTGAAATATTTCTCAAAAAATACCTCGTTTATGCACAGATGAGGGAGGAAAAAATAGTGTCCAGTGAAATAAAACGTAGCGAAAGATAATTTATTAATCAGCGTTTTCGCCCCCATCCTCCTTTCTTCTGCTTCCCTCTCGGCAGCTGTTATTACTGAGCATTGATCCCTCCTGAAGTGAACTAAAATTAATGTCCATTTCACAGCTTTGCTGTTGGATCGATGGGCGCTGGGAGGGAAGTTAATTTTAATTTAGTTTTTTGAATTTAGAGCACCGCCGAAACGTGCGTAAAGTGTCCAGAAACGATCAAATTCATCAAATATGACGTGATCATCATTAGGCGTAATTTAAAAAAAAAAGTTTTTTCTTCTCATTGATTGTTTTTAACACTGCCATATCTGGCAATATATGTTTTTATATATATCATAACGCGGACGGTAAATGAATCGCAGCCACTTCTGGTTTGATGACCTTCTGCCTATTAAGTCCTATCAATATGCACTAATTCCTCATTCTTTCTTTAAAGGAGAAGCTTCCTCCCTCCCCTTTACCCCACCGACCTTCCTCTTCCTCTCTCCCCCTCCTGCCCCGCGTGTCTTATATTATTTTGGAGCGCTAATAAACGCCACACAGAGCTAATTGGACACGCATGCGGTAATTGAAATAAACGCGTCACCGGTAAATAACAAGCGTTTGAACAGGGCGCGGACGCGGAGAGCTGCGCCCGCTTGCGCGCTCTGCATCCCCAAACTTTGTGCCATTGTCGCGGCGCTATCGCGCTTCTAATCGCTATAATTAAGTGCGAAGAGAGGATGCAATCATTTCATGGAAGGATGTTGTCGGGCTGTCTTGCTCATCAAGCGAACCTAATGTTTGCTCCTCAGTGCAAATTGCAGCCTGTCCGTGACGGAGATGATGTTTTCTGGCGTTTATTATTGATTTCACCAGTGCTGAGAATTTAAAAGTTTATATATATATATATATATACATATATATATATATATATATATAAACTTCTCTTGGTCATACATGCACTTTTCCTGTGTGATTGATAGATCATTTTCAGAGGCGTAGGAAATAATTTGTCCTAAAAAGAACTAACAATGTGAAATATAAAGTTAATGCCTGGGAAATTTATAAGAGTATGATATGAAATGAAGTAGCGAATTCCGGTTTGCATATCGGCAGGGATCTTGTTGTACATTTTCCCCAGAGCTGATGATTTTCTTTTATTGATGACAGGAAAGAGGAGTAGCTCATGTCCCAGTCATTTTCTATTGGAAGGAAATCACTCTGCAAAGGATGCAGCACTGTGTTTAATGGTTTGATTGCATTGGCGAAGGCAGTCTCTGGTAATGCCGTTACAGGGGAAATATCACTCGGAGACGTTATTGGCAACAAGAGAAAGTCAAAGAATTAGCCTAATGTGGGGAGGGGGGGGCAGAAGACTTGTGTCGGATGTCAGATACTTTCTCTTCTCCGTATTGCTCCATGTCTCTTCCTCTGGGCGTCTGCAACCCCTCCTCGCCATCAGAGCCAGTCATCAATTACACCAAGAGTCATATCGCTGGCTCCCTGCTTGGAAAATAAGCTAATATTCAGCCCCTCCCCTCACACACCTCCCCAGAAGACATCGATTTCAGAAGGCCAGTATTTGTGTAGCCAACTTATCATTTTTCTCTGTGCAGCCATCCAGGCATCCAAGCGTGCGGCGAGACCAATACAGGAAGCCTAATCTTACTGAACACAGGAACACACACACACACACACACACACACACACACACACACACACACACACACACACCTCTCCATACCTCCATACGAGCAGTTTCCTGATACCAAAAAGTTTGTTGCTGTTAAACATCTTCCGCTGATCCAGAGCTGCTGTATATCCGACTTCTGACCTCCACATTAAAAGCGGATTTCCCCCCCGTGCAAAGACATTTCCCCGCGTTGTTCTTCATTTGTAGTTGTGTAGTTTGCAGTAGATTATTACAGCTGGGTCTGGAAGTGCAAACAGCGTACCTGGCAGCAGTTTTTCCTCGTTAAACTCCGACTAATTGGCTTGCACTTGCATACGGTGTGTAGCGCGGATCAGCTAGCCAGGCACCTGTCTGCCTGCCAGCCAGCAAGATTAGTGGCTGATGTTGTACACTCTGGCACAGCACAGCAATAAAGAGCAAAAGCGGGGGGGGGTGGGTG
>BJFM01001706.1:0-18026 GCA_016586285.1 Arothron firmamentum
CTGCTGCCACTTTTCTAGGTGGAGTCTCAAATGTTATACACACAATTAGTCTATTTTATATTGACTTTGGAGCTGCTCTGATCTTTAAACACCTGTTGACCTTTTAAACAACTGTTGAACATTTACACATTTGTTTAAATATAAGACTGTTTACATTCACTTCCTCAAATACATTCATGTGTAAGGAGAGAAACTAGGGCCCACTCAGCACTCTGAACATAAATTAAACCCAGATTATCATCAAAATGAAATCATTCTTGGCCGATTATCAACATTTCCTGGACTATTATCAACATTTCCGATGAAATTTCACTCTTATTTTTGATTGATCGTGCTAAAGGACGGACAGACAGCGACTATCACATAACCTTGTGGAGAGAAGTAATTAAATAATAACTAAGTTGTTTGTTTGTTTTTTATATAAATTAGACTGAGACACAAGCTGCTAAATTCCAGAAAGCTACAGAACCATCAGTCAAAATGGCAGCATATGTATTTTTATCGCAACAATGACTCAAGTGTCCGGGTCCAAAATCACATTCATCTTCATCTTAACCAGGCAGATGCTGTATGTCCTTCAGAAAAGTGAAACTTATTTCCAGTCATTTTTTTTTAGTTTGGAACTTAACTGTGTTTCGATTAAAAATGGTTGATCCTGCGGAAGTAGAATTTTTTACTTTATTCGATGTCCCAAAGTGGGAAAATATTTCATTTGAGATTAACATGACATTATCAGTGATGCAAACTTAATTTAAAAAGCCACATGACCACATTTGTCACCACTGTGTCAATACAATTTAGATTTACGACTAGCTTTAACAATACGAAGGTTTCCCACTCTTCTCCCTTTAAAAAATCAAACAAACAAAAAAACTGTCTCTTTATTGGCCTTATGAAAGCAAACACGCTAGTGCCTACTGGCAGAAAATTGTAATTTTTCATGTTTGACCTTCTCCCAGTAGAAGCAGTTCTGCAGTTTATTCAGGCTGCAGGTTAATGGCAATTCAGCACTTTGAACATAAAGTAAATTCAGAACATCACCCAAATGAATCTGTTAGGGCCCGGTTCGCTGCCCCCCTCCCGTGTATTTTGTGTTCCCCTTGTTCTCCCCTAGAGGGGGCTGTTCCCCCTGACTCCAGCAGTGAGCACACACCTGCAGCTGATCAGCTAATCAGTACTGATTAAAGGATGCTGGCAGCCGGTGTTCGCTGCTGGATCGTTTTGTCTTGTTTGCTGGTTTGGCCGCGCCTATTCATGTTTGGCCCCAGTGACTTGAGCTCCTGCCCTGGAGGAAATCACTCTGGCGTCCCTTCCTCACCTCCCGAGTGCTGCCTGGGCGAGCCCTCAGTGTGAGTACCCGTCTTCCCCTAGACGCCACATTCTCCCCGGAGGAGCCCTTATGCTCAGGGTTTTGGATACTCCTTTGTGAACCTCCTCTAGTGCTTTGGACTATTTTTTGATTTTACCTTCCAATTAGTTTTTCCTCCTGTCGGAGCGCCCTCTGTTTGCCTTTTGTTCACCCAATAAAAGGATTATTTTTGGCAATTGGTCCATCTCCCCTTGTCTGCATTTGGGTCCTGCAAAAACATCCCGCATCCCCAACAGAATCATCCATTCCTTGGCCTATTATCAACATTTACTGGAAACTTCATGAAAATCCATTCATAACCTTGTTGGAGGAGGTAATTAAATAATAAGTTTTTTCATGAAGGGATAAAAAATTAATGCTAAAGTTAAAACCCCGAGTTTGTTAAGTCTCGTCCTTAACTGGCCAATAGTTCAGGCCCTGTGTATTAATGACATTTTAGCTGCTGACTCCTCATATACTCATCCTAAATAATTAACTGTAATCATCACAGCTGTGTTCTATGTAAGCATGTACTGGTGTGTTTTTGCTTCATGTAGTCACTGAAGGTTCTCCTTATTTAGTCATCATCTAAGTGCTGAAAGCTCATGCTGAGTTTTGAACGACATGTGTGCATTGTGTAAAGATAAGTTGTCTGCTCGACCAACTGGCGCCGGTCCTGATGATCAGGTCCATTCTATCCTGTCTCTTAGGCCAAACTTCTAAACAGGTGGCTTGACCTCTTTGAGATTTGCGTTACCTGGGGTTGCGGTGCCTCATGTTCTTGGAAGATGCTGGAACAGACAGAGCTTGTTCAGGAAAAACGAGATCTGTATAGGATGGACCTGGCTGTGAACTTGTCTTTTAGTGCATTCCTTAGAAAGTGCAAAAACCAGCTGTTAGAGTGCGGTGTGGGCATAAGGCATTATCCCAGGTCCACAGAGGTACAATTAGCACGGTGAGGGTTCAGGGACCTTGGAGACCAGAGGTAGTGCGATGGGGACTTATGTTCAAGTCGACTGACTTTTTTTGGTTTTTGATTGAACACGATATTTTGCCTTGTGTGTTAATTTTGATTTATTGGCTGATGCATTTTTCCTTCAATTTAATTCTGGGCAACGCTTTAAAAGAACAACTTTTGGTGCTCTGCGTCACTTTTTCGGCACGAACAGGCAGACAGGTAGCTTCTGAACAAAAGGAGGATTTTTTTCTCGAAGCTAAGGTTAAAAAATCATCTCAAGAGTACAATGGAGACACATTTTGAGTTATTTTTTAAACTACACTTAGACAAAAGCTGTTGAATTGCAGAAAGCTACAGAACCATCAGTCAAAATGGCAGCATATGTGTTTTTATCGCAACTACGACTCAAGTGTCCAGGTCCAAAATTATATTCTCTCTCCTTCATCTGGACCAGGCAGATGCTGTATGTCCTTCAGCAAAGTGAAACTTATTTCCAATCATTTATTTTAGCTTGGAATGTAATTCTGTTTCGATTAAAAATGGTTGATTCGGCGGAAGTAGAATTTTTTACTTTATTCCATCCATCCATCCATTTTCCACCGCTTATCCGGGGTCAGTTCGTGGGGGCAGCAGCCTCAGCAGGGAAGCCCAGACTTCCCTCTCCCCAGCTACTTCGTCCAGCTCCTCCGGGGGGATCCCCAGGCGTTCCCAGGCCAGCCGAGAGACATAGTCTCTCCAGCGTGTCCTGGGTCTTCCCGGGGGCCTCCTACCGATGGGACATGCCCTGAACACCTCACCAGGGAGGCATCCTGACTAGATGCCCGAGCCACCTCATCTGACTCCTCTCAGCGCGGAGGAGCAGCGGCTCTACTCTGAGCTCCTCCCGGATGGCAGAGCTTCTCACCCTATCTCTGAGGGAGAGCCCAGCCACCCTGCGAAGGAAGTTCATTTTGGCCGCTTGTACCCGCAATTTTGTTCTTTCAGTCATGACCCAAAGCTCATGACCATAGGTGAGGGTATTAAAGAAGATCGACCGGTAAATCGAGAGCTTCGCCTTTCGGCTCAGCTCTCTCTTCACCACAACGGACCGGTGCAGCGTCCGCATTACTGCGGACGCTGCACCGATCCGCCTGTCGATGTAATACTCCATCCTTCCCTCACTCGTGAACAAGACCCCAAGGTACTTAAACTCCTCCACTTGGGGCAGGGTAAACTCACCGACCCGGAGAAGACACTCCACCTTTTTCCAGTCGAGAACCATGGCCTCAGATCTGGAGGTGCTGATTCTCATCCCGGCCGCTTCACTCTTGGCTGCGAACCGATCCAGCGAGAGCTGGAGGTCACAGACTGACGAAGCCAACAGGACCAGGATGGTGGTCCAGAACCTTTTCGAAGCCATCCAGAAGTCGTTCTCCATGGCCTCACCGAACTCTTCCAACACCTGGGTCAGCTGCAGTCCGCTTAGCCTGCCGGTACCTGTCTGCTGCCTCAGGAGCCCCACAGGCCAAAAAGGCCCGGTACGACTCCATCTTCAGCCTGACGGCATCCCTCACCGCCGGTGTCCACCAGCGGGTCCGGGTGTTGCCGCCACGACAGGCACTGACCACCTTGCGGCCACAGCACCGGTCAGCCGCCTCAACCATGGAGGCACGGAACATGGTCGACTCGGACTCAATGTCCCCCGCCTCCCCGGGACATGGTTGAAGCTCTCCCGGAGGTGGGAGTTGAAACTCCTTCTGACAGGAGACTCTGCCAGGCGTTCCCAGCAGACCCTCATAATACGTTTGGGCCTGCCAGGTCTGTCCGGCTTCCTCCCCCACCATCGAAGCCAACTCACCACCAGGTGGTAATCGGTTAACAGCTCCGCCCCTCTCTTCACCCGAGTGTCCAGGACATGCGGCCGCAAATCTGACGACACGACCACAAAGTCGATCATCGAACTGCGGCCTAAGGTGTCCTTGTGCTAAGTGCACATATGGACACCTTTATGCCTGAACATGTGGTTCGTTATGGACAATCTGTGGCGAGCACAGAAGTCCAGCAACTGAACACCATTCGGGTTCAGATCGGGGGGCCATTCCTCCCGATCATGCCCCTCCAGGTCTTACTGTCACTGCCAGTGTGAGCATTGAAGTCACCCAGGAGGATGAGGGAACCTCCAGAAGGGGCACTCTCCAGCACTCCCTCTAAGGACTCCAAAAAAGGTGGATACGCTGAACTGCAGTTTGGGCCATGGGCACAAACAACAGTCAGGATCCATCCCCGAAGGCGGAGAGAGGCTACCCTCTCATTCACAGGGGTAAACTCCAACGTACAAGCACTGAGCTGGGGGGGCAACAAGAATTGCCACCCCTGCCCGTCGCCTCTCACCATCGGCCACTCCAGAGTGGAAGAGAGCCCAGCCCCAGGCGAGGCTGGCTCAATCATAGCATCAATTTTTTATCTCTACAGTTGGATCTTCTTTTATCTCAGTGGTTTGAACTGTTGTCTCACAGTAATAACATACCTGTTTGGAATCCCCTGGGCTCCAGGGGCTCTTCTGTCTGGAGTTTACCTGTTCTTAATATGCCCACTTGCGTTCTCTCTGACTTTTTCCCACAGTCCAAATGTGTGCATTGTGGGGAGAGATGAATTGGTTAATTTCCGTTGCTAAAAACTCAGCTGTACTTATTTATGAAACCAGAGGAGACGGAGCAGTTAGTGAAGCTCCAGGCTTGTCTCAAAGACATAAAGTTTTGGATGACCTCAAAATTCCTTCTTCTTAATTCAGACAAAACTGAGGTCATTGTGGTTGATCCTAAACTTCTGTCTGGGATAGATTAGATCTCTTAATTACTCTACATGGTCGCTCTGTAGCCCCTACTTTCTCTCTGAGGAATCATGGAGTGACCTTTGACCTAGATCTATCCTTTAATTCACACATCCAACTGGTCTCTAGGAGCACCCCCTTTCACCTGTGAAACATTACAAACGAGGAAAATATTGACCCACCATGATGCTGAAAAGTTGCTCCAGCGTTTGTTACCTTCAGGCTGGACTATTGTAATTCATGATTATCAGGATGTCCACAGAATTCTTTGAGGAGCTCAACAAAATGCTGCAGCCAGAATCTTGACTGGGCTGTGGTGGTTGACACGACTCTGCAACATCAAGCGGACATCGGGGGCAGTGCCACTGGATTGGCAGACCGGGGTGGCACACCCTCTGGTTCCACCCTCTGGTCCAACTGTGGGTGCATCCCACTCCTCAGCCTCTCTGGTATAGTCGAATCTTGGATTCAAGAGGAGCAACGCAGTTGTCATCCTGGTCGTGGAACTGTTAACAAACCCTACACCCTCAGCAGGGTCCTTGAGGGTGCATGGGAGTTTGCCCAACCAGTCCACGTGTTTTGTGGAATTGGAGAAGACATTGTACAATGGGGTATCGAGCCCCCTGCTAAGGGCCATCCATTCACTACCGGTGTCAGAGCTTGGTCCACATTGCTGACAGTAAGTCGGACTAATTTCCAATAAAGTTGGACTCTTCCATGGCTGCTTATTGTCACCGATTCTGTCCAATACCTTTATGGACATAATTTTTAGACACAGCCATGGTGTTGAGGGGTTCCGGTTTGCTGTCCTCAGGATTGGGTCTCTGCTTTTTGCAGATGATGTGGTTCTGAGGACTTCATCAGTCCGTGACCTCCAGCCGAGTGTGACACTTATGGGATGAGAATCAGCTCCTCCAAATCTGAGGTCATGGTTCTCAGCTGGAAAAGGGTGGAGTGCCTTTTCAAGAAGTGGAGGAGTTTAAGTACCGCGGGGTCTTGTTCATGAGTGAGGGAAGGCTAGAGCAGGAGGTTGAAAGCCAGATTGGTGCAAAGTCTGCAGCAATGTAGACTCTGCACCAATCCGTTATGGTGAAAAGAGAGCTGAGACGAAGGGCACAACTCTCGATATACGAGTTGATCTTCGTTCCTACCCTCACCTATGGCCGCGAGCTTTGGGTACAGACTGAAAGAACAATATCGCGAGTCCAAGCGGCCAAAATGAGCTTCCTCCAAAGGGTGGCTGGGCTCTCCTTCAAAGATAGGGTGAGGAGCTCAGTCATGCAGGAGGAGCTTGGAGTAGAGCCGCTGCTCATTTTAAAGAAATAATGAAGCGCTTCTGAGCATTCACTCCTTTATTGATCATGACAATAAGTGTAGAAAATCTCGACAATCCTAGAAGTTTTAATGAAGCATTCCATCAATATCAGGAATCACACTCAGGATTCTTCTGAAATCTGATTTTCCCACAAGCACCAAGAAAACTAGAGGTAGTGGCAGAAAAGTGAAAAGCAGAGAAAATGTCGCATATCCAGTCACATCATGAACCCAAAAAAAGACACAAGTTCTTATTCTGAATAATTGGACCAAAGTATTGCAATGTTTTATAGAGCTGCAAGAAAACAAGTCAGACACAGAGGGGAGGGGCAGAGACAGAGAGACAGAAACAGAGGTTACAGAGGCAAGAAACAGAGAAAGAAAATTAGAATAGAATGGAATAGAATGTTTTTATTCTCCCACCAGAGGAAAATTGCAGAAAGAGAGGAAAAAGAGATGGTTTTCAGTGGGATACATGATCACATGTTTGTCCAACTTGACACTTACATCACTGATCCTTAAAATATCAGATCCCAGAACATGCACTCCTGAGCTCGTAAGTTGGACTTGCATTCTGGAGTCTGGGTGTCCAGAGTGACATACTCCTTATTTTCATGAGTGAACATGGGCCAGGGTTGTTCATCACTGCCTGGATTCCTGACAAATGGAGAAGAAAATGAAACAATTCCATTTGATCATATTCCTGACAGCTGGAATCGCTGAGTCGAGACTTGTTTTTGAATACCCTGTACGAGCAAAGGTGGCCCAGTACTTCATGAGCCTCTTGCTCATGTTCACTTCCTCTTGAGTGTATCCCAGAGATGGATTCAGAGGTAATCCAAAGACAAATTCGACCTCATAGCCGTGCATGACACCCATCCATTCTGGCCATGAACTGACGGACGACCGATGTTGGAAGTAATAAAGGAAAGGCTTTCCACCAGACTGTCCATAACTGTGGAAAGAAAATAAAAGATAAAGTAGGTCAGGCTTATCATAGAAATCACAGCACAAATGGCTGACTAGCCTCATTAATTATCCTGATGAAGACAGTTTTCCCTGCTACTGTTGCTTGCTTTTGGGTCAGGTCTGGGGGTCTGAACGGTTGTGATTGGAGCAGATGCTGAATAAGTTAACTTAAATACTGGAGTTGCCTCAGTCATGAGCAATCATTATCAGTAGGCGTTCGTCATTCCACATCACCTTATATAAGAATAAGTAACATGGAAAAGTGTTTGGGTTTTTTTTACCCTGCAGCGAATTTTTGCACTGGGCAGTTGAACGCTGCGTCAGAAACCACCCTTTCCAGGAGGTCGCGGAATCTTCTGGAACTAGAGTTCTGACTTAAATAGAAATCGATGATGGTGCTTGCATAAGGTTGTATTTCCTCTCCAAAAAAGAAGTCCAGTCCGTAAAGGAGCTGCTTCTTGCTGATGAGGCTGTCACCAAGGTCATATCCAGGGATGAAATATACCAGGAAGTAGCTTGCTTCATTTTTGTTCACTCCCAACAGAACCTCTTTTCTGTTGCTTTTACTTTTCAGAAGGGTCTGTGGGAGAAAACATTTCACATTTGTAAGCAAAGAAAACATTTTTACATGATTTGTAGCCTGGTAGAAATCTTCCAAATATTAAAACAAGCACATACTTCTAGTGAATCTGGCAGGAATACCCCCTCAACCACAGGGGCAAAAGGGTAGCCTCCCAAGTCACTCACAACTCCAAATTGTGCTACTGCGAGTTGAGAGACATTGACCCTTTGCAAACATGTTTCCAATTCAGCTGGATCAGATGTGGGACACCCCAGTAAAGAGCCCAATTTGATGGCCCTAAATATTGAGAAGAAATCAGAGACATAAACAGCTGCTTTAATCTGGAGAACAGTTTGGTTTGGCTGACTGTGACACACAAATGTGGGTCACTGTTTGCTTCTTTGAGAAGAATCAAACAACATTGCTTTTTGTGCAGCTTGTTTTCAGGGCAGTTATCTCATTGATATTGCTGTTTTTGTCTAATATTGGTTTTGTTCTAGGTGCTTTTTTTGTTTTGTTTCTAACATGGGTGGGAAACACCTTATTTGTAACAAAAAAAAATCTTGTTCATTGAGAAGTTTTCTAAAAATGATCATACTCCTCAAATCTGGTGTAGTTAGAGATCATATGAAAAACCTTTTCAATCTACCTTTTCCAGGTCTCTTCCAGGCCAAGCGTTACCTTGGGGAAAGTCGGAACTAAACTCTGCATCACAGCTCTTTTAAAGAGAACATTGCTGCCTGGAGAGAGAATATGGAGGCCCACAGATATTGATCCTGCACTTTCTCCAAACAGAGTTATCTGGAAACAACAGTTTCAACTTTAGTGCTCTGGCACCAGGTCAGATGAATCAACCATATCTTTGACAGCTGGGTCATTTCCTTCTTTAAACCAGAAGAAGTAGATATTTGACCTGTGAAGGATCTCCTCCAAATGCAGCGATGTTGTCCACCACCCACTGGATGGCCAATCGCTGGTCCATCAGGCCCGCGTTACCACGGACGTTTGTGTTGTTTGGAAGAGACACAAAACCCAAAACTCCAAGCCTATTAGATAAAAGTAGGTGACATACTGTGTCAGATGTATAAGTAAAAACTTGAAAGAAAATAAAGTGACCCTCATCATCTGAGTCTGTTTGCATCCCAAGAAGAAGCAACAATCAACAAATGACCATCACTGGAGATTAGACGGAAAGGACAAGACAGTGGATTTCGATTATTGTTGTTTGTATCACTGTGATATCAGGACATCTGTTGAGGACTCGCATCTGTTACATGGAGTTCATGTTTGCACAGATGGAGAATCCAGGCCAAGTGTAAAAGCTGAGCCAGGATGAGAAGCTGAAGCTGTCTGGAGTGTAGGCGGCATGGATGAGCACCCCTAGGGCAGTCGCGAATATTATAACAATCTCAATTGCGATTATTTTTCAGATTTGCAATTACCGTCAATTATTTATTTTATTCACAAAGTTGCATGAAATAACTATGAATCTGAGTCTGACGTTTTCGTATTGCGCCAGCAGCATGCAGCGTAACCGTCACAGCCACATGCTGTGTGCACCTCTCATCTTGATCGGATCGGCATGGCTATGCTAGCTATGGCTAGGATAATATGCTATGACTAAGATAATAGCAGTGCGGAGGAAGGGGAGGTTCTGGTTGTGGGTGCATTTTGGTTTTCAGCCTAACAATAAAGGAGAGTCCAGTAATGTGGAGAAAGTGATCTGTAAAATTTGCCGGAAAAAAGTGCCAGTGAAAAACGCTAATGCAACAAATCTGAAGCAACGTCTACAGATGGAATATCCACAGCAATATACCAAACTATTTCTTGATGTTCAAAAAGGTCATTAAATTGCTCTGATCCAGAAAATAGACTGAATGTGTTTCGTTGCAGCCGCGACTCTCACACTCACCTGTAGTTCATCGATACCACGATCACATCTTCAGATTTAGCCAGGTAGCGCCCATCATAAAGGTCCAGAGAGGAGGTTCCTGTGGTGAAGCCGCCTCCGTAGATCCAGATCATGACAGGCAGCGGTGATGAAGCCTGAGCCTGGCTGTTGTTGACCCGTGGGGTCCAGACGTTCAGGTACAGACAGTCCTCGCTCACTGGTGTGATTGAGTTCCACATCTCTGCTCCACTAAATCCTGAGACATAAACACATTTACTAGTGTCAACATTCTTCCTGTTACTTCAGTTTACCTCACAGACAGATGTGACCTTTTATAATTTTTTTAGTTATTAAAGCGATCTGTAATCTGAACCAATTAAAAAGCTCCGCCGTTCTCCGTGTGTCTGTGGCTTGATGCTCATTGGTCCATGAAACCACATTGGACTGGACAACTTGAAAGCAATGCGCGTTACTCAGGCTAATATTCTTGATCGTTGCTCTTAGTTCTATGAAAGGATCACTGCAAACCATAACTTCCTGAAAAAGGTCCAATTCAGCATGAAATACTAAAAGTAGGAAAGACAACTTCAGAGAAGTTTCTGAGTAGCTAATCCATACGCTAACAGCTACCATCAGGTAGTGACGTTTAAACTCGGCTGTTGTTGAACAGTTTGTTACCATTGTGGTTTGAATAGAAGGGGGTGCAACTGATTCATGTACTTGCATGTTTCCTGAAGAGGATTCTATGTCTGAAGATCACTCTGGCTGAGGAGATGATTTGAGGGCACTGAGCCTCCATAGCTTTGTCAGATACAAGGCTAATAGCCACATTTGAGAAGCAGTGTCCTTGATTTTCTCTGTGAACTCTCATGTTCATTTGCTTCAAGAGGGTATCTCGGTGGTCGTGAACGAAGGCATGTCATATCCGCCCTCTAGAAATGAATGTGCTGCCACCGATTCTGTTAATTGAAGATTGAGGACTGTGTCTTTCACGTTGCATGTGCTTGTCACCGCTGATTTTTAATCAAGACTTGTTCTTGTATTAATGTCTTGATGAAGCATTTGGGTTTGAAAGAACATAACAGTTTATGCAATTAACTGCTGCTCCGTTGACCCTCTAGTGGTAGACACTGATACTACACCGTATTAGCCTGAAATGTCAAGCCTGGAAGTTTATGATAGCTGTATGTGTATGTGTCTGCTTCTTCCCTACTTGCCTTGTGAGCTGATCCTGACCCCTGATCATTTACACTTACAGTGAAAATACCTGATCGACTAATCGATAATAAAAGAAGTAAATAAAGTTATAGACAATTAATTGATCAAATATAAACTAAAAATTCATAATAGCAATTCAATTAAATTTGTTTTAAAAAAAATTGAACTTGGCACCTCTCCTGAAGGGTCTGTGAAGCAGGTTGAAGCAACCTAAACACTTAATAACCAACTAGCATTTAGGCAGGCTAACAGCGCCACTGATGCTCCCACCAATATGTTTCCTTTCTTTTATTCAAAGCGGATTAAAGCTGATCAAATCACTCACAAATATGACATCTATCAAAGGAAGTGAACCAACCCCATCTAAACTTCTAACTTCAGAACTTTTTGACCCAAAGGAAAATCTGTGCAGTGGTTCGGCAGAATTAACTGAAGCTTTACTGCCAGGCTATACAAGAAAAATATTAGAAGAACTCATCAATGCCACCAAGTCCACATCACCCAAAGTCAAGCCACTGTCCAAACTGTTGGGAAGGTATGGCTGTTGTGCTAGCATCCCAGGCCAAATATTTTCACCGGCTGCCACAGCAAGCAGGGAGTGGTCTTAAAACTTGGGGCCAATGTATTTCAAAGCTAAAGGATGAGAACAAAACCAGCAAAGAGCAACTTAGCATATTTGATATATATAATACTGTGAGCATGGGTCCAAGATAACTTTCGGGCTGTCACAAACGTTACTCTTGCACTCAAACAATGTTGAAACATGTTTGTAATGTTAAAAAGTCACAGACAGCCCAGACATCTGATGGAAGTATTCCACAGAATTGCAGGTATCTATATCTAAAAGCAACATCAGCCAATTACATAGAACTCCTTTTGCTACACAAAAAAACAGTGTGTCAAGTTGTGTCTGTGATTAACAGATGGCATTTAGTGAACTAACACTAGGTGGCGCTGGATCACCTCAGCCTTTTTGGTGCTGTCTGATTCTATAAAGAACCTGGGCGTTATTTTTTACTCTGAGCGCAATTTTATCCCACACATAAGAAATATGACAAAGATTGGTTTTTATCACCCCAAGAATATAGCCAGTTAGTGAGAATATAGCCCGTTTCTCTCTCAAGCCAGCACGGAAGTCCTAATGCATGCTTTTATCTCCAGTCGTTTAGATTACTGTAATGCCCTGCTTTCTGGCCTTCCCCAAAAGTCCATTTCAAGCCTCCAGTTGCTGCAAAATTTAGCTGCTCAAGCGTTGACGAAGACCAGGAGGCAGGCTCACATTACACCGGTTTTAAAGGCTCTGCATTGGCTACCCGTGTGTTTCAGGATTGATTTTAAGGTTTTCTTGTTAGTTTTTAAATGTCTTCGTGGTCTAGTTCCCTCTTATTTATATGATTTACTTATATTCTATGAACCCTCGCGGACCCTGAGGTCCTCTGGTATGGTCCTGTTATCTGTCCCATATGTTAGAACAAAATCCTGTGGTGAGGCTGCTTTTTGCTATTATGGTCCATGTCTGTGGAACAACCTGCTAGAACATCTCAGGGCTGCAGAGACCGTAAGTGGTTTTAGGAAAGGGCTTAAGACTCACCTTTTTAGCTTAGCTTTTAAATGATATTTATTATTCAATTATTCTCATTTTTATGTTAATATTTTATTGTTTTTAACTTTTTGTCAGTGTATCGCACATTTATCATCTTTATCATTCTTATTCAAATTACTTATTTATTATCTAAAGTTGATTTTTTTTTTTATGTTTTGTTCTTATCTCCTTCTTTTATGTGTTTAATAGATTTTACCCTTTTTTTATTATCTGATTTATAGCTCCAGTGTTTTTCTCAGGATGGGGGCCATCCATGCTGGGAGCAATGCCTAGTCGATTGGGGGTCTTGCCCTGGGTGTCACCAGTCCTGGCTAGGATGATCCCTGGGGTGGTACCTCCCGGGGTGTCTAGGGGTGGGTGTTTCTCCCGGCATTGATGGCCCCCAAGGCTGTGCTTCCTCTGTCTCAGTGCCAGGCCTTTTCTTTTCTTCTCTTTTCTTTTAACTAATTTTAAATATCTATTTGTGTGTGTATGTGTATGGGGGGGGGGGGTTATGTGCACAATACTCGTGCACATGTAAAGTTTTTAATTTTCTTTTTAATATGTAAAGCACTTTGCGCTGCATTTTATGTAAATAAAGTTTGATTTGATTTGATTTGATTTGATTTGACCTGTGACTCAAACAGATGTATAGATAATGTGTTGCCATTGTTAGTAACCCCATCAAGTCCTGATCCACCTCTGGACAGCTTCCTGCCCATAGACCTCCCTGAGCTGACCTCCAGCATTAATGGATCTAAACCACCCACGTGTCTCCTGGATCCCCTGAGCTTTTGTCTTTCCTCTGATCAGGGCCTCAGTATTAGATCAGATCAGTTTATCTTTGACAGCAGGTTATGTACCTCAGGTGTTTAAAACTGCTGTCGTCAGAACTTTACTTAAAAAACCTTCACTTGACCCAGGCATCTTAGCAAACTATAGACCGATATCCAACCTCCCATCCATCTTGAGAGACTGGTTGTGAGTCAGCTAACCAATCACATAAACAGGAATAGTCTGTTTGAAGTCTTTCAATCTGGTTTCAGTGTCATGGTGGCAATCAGGAATATACGGCACACCTGGGACTCGTTGACGCACCAGGCAATCACACGCACCTGGTGACGCATCTATTTAAGCATTGTCCTGGCACTTCTTTCGCACCAGATTGTGCTCATGCCTGACTTTCCACTGTTGATTTTTGGACTGATTCCCTGGTTTCAACTCTGCCCATTTTTGGCCTGTTCTGATTGTTTCTCCCTTGATTTCCAACCCTGTTTCTGGACCACTTTTGTCTCTGCCTGCTCCATGTCGGACTTTTGAGTTTTGCTGTGGGATTTATCTTCTCGTGTGGATTATCTCCCGGTGGATTACTGCTCTGGATTATTCACACAGAAAGGAGCTGCATCTTTAGACTATCCGTGTCTGAACTGTGAGATCATTTTGACTTTTTCACCCAGCAAGCGGGTAACTGCTTTCAATAAAAAAGACTTTAACTGGGGCTCTGTGTTTTCGTGCTGCATTTTTTCCAAAGTCTGATCCCTGTCATTCAGAGCTCATCGTAGCACAAATACAGCATTAGTTAAAGTCACTAATGACCTCCTCATGGCAGCAGTCCATGGACTTGTTTCTGTACTTGCTTTACTGGACCTCAGTGCTGCCTTTGATACTGTAGATCACAGCATCTGTTGATCTTACTTAAGAGAATACACAGTCTTTGTAATTCTTTCAGCCATCTCACAAAAAGCATCAGATCAGAGAATATGTCCAATAATAAAAACAATGCGTATGGGACACAGAAGCTTCACAATCCTCACAATACTGCCTTTTCCTTTTTTAGTGCTTTATCCATGACTAAGACTTTAATTAAATCTTATTTAGCAGATTTAATTTTGTTTATGTTAATGTTTTCTCTGGGTGTACAGGGTTCAGTGCTTGGGCCAATCCTGTTCACTCTTTACATGCTCCCTCTACGAAATGTTATCCAGAGACATGGCATACATTTCATTGCTATGCCAATGATACACAGCTGTATTAATCCATGAAACCTGAAGAAACAGAGCCATTTGCTAGGATCCAGGCATGTCTGAAAGACAGAAAAGACTGGATGACCTCCAATTTCTTACTATTAAACAAAAACTGAAAATCATTGTTCTTTACAATAAACATCTGAGGACTTAATTATCTGACAGCATTCTCTCTTTGGATGGTATTACTTTGTCCTCCAGTACAACTGCTGGGTACCTGGGAGTTATCTTCGACCAGGACACATCATTTCTCCCTCATTTTAAACAGGTTGTGTAATGCTGGAAAAACTCATCCATGCCTTTGTTACTTCTAGAATGGAATACTGCAACTCATTACTATCGGGATGTCCAAGTTATTCTATTAATAGCCTGCAGCTGATCCACAATTCTGCAGCGAGAGTTCTGACAGGAATCACCAAAAGTATCATCTCTCTGGTTTTAGCTTCTTTTCACTGGCTTCCAGTGAAACGTAGCATAGACTTTAAGATTCTCCTACTAGCATAAAGCTGTCAATGGACTATCTCCATCCTACCTGCAGGATCTCATAGTTTCGTATATTCCCAAAAGAACACTCAGATCAGAGTGCAGGTTCACTTGTAGTTCCTAGAATTCATAAAATTATATAAATATTATATATATATTATTTACAATAGATAAAATTAGAGGACTAGCCTTTGGCTATCAGGCAGCTTTACAATGGAACCAGTTACCAACCTGGGTACAAGAGGCAGACACCACATCTGCCTTTAAGATCAAAATAAACCTTTCTGTTCATTAAAGCATAGTTAGGCTTAAACTAAGTGTGTAGGGCTGATAAGTCTAGTTAGAGTCAGTTCTCACAACTACAGATAGAATGGGATCATCAAACCTTACTCTTCAGTTTTCAGCATAGCTATGTTGCTATAGGCCTGTGCTGCTGGGGACACAAACATGATCTACTGAGCAGTTCCCCACCTCCTTAACACCACCCACCATTTCTACTCCCTCACCTCCCCTCCTGCTATTCTTCTCACCATGATTATCATTATGTCCAGTCTTCCTTGCTGTTTTGTAAATTTCTTGCTGTTTTGTGTTCCTCCCGTCTTTTCTCTCTTATTGCAGGTCTCCCGTCTCCAGACCTTCATGCTGCACAGATCTCAGCCTCTGACAAACCCAGTACCCGCTGTCAGCACCTGCCTATGCTGTATTATATTTATATGTATTATGTCTGCTGTGTCTGTATTTCTATGATTGTATTATGTTTGTATTTCAATGATTGTATTTGTTTATCTCTCTATCTGTTTTATTTTGTATGTCCTGTCTCCCTTTTCTCCTCCTTTACCCAGCCGGCCTTGAGCAGGATGGTTCCTCCTTGTAAGCCACTGTGCTTACCTGGGGGTTCAGGCTCTGGGTTTCTGCCTCTGCAAAGCACCTAGAGACAATTTTATTGTAAATGGCGCTATACAAATAAAATTGAATAGAATAGGAATGTTGAATGAGATGAGCAACCAAGAGCAAACATTTCTTTCTTTTTCTTTTATAGCTTTCCAATTAATGATCACACATCGACTTGGCCAGGAATTTTCTGCCACACAATCTCTCTCGCCGCTGCGCAGTATAACTTTTTTCTTTCAAAATATGCACATTTTGGGTGTACGCGGTTATGAAATCTTTCATCTCCAATGGGGAGAAGTGTGCCAATCAAGGTTTTTTTCACTTGTTGCCATGGTGAATCACGTTATCTTCATTCTATTGATAAGTCTTTTTACACTTTTAGACTTTTTAGAAATCAGTTCAGACTTTGCAGTCCAGGTGGAACAGGTACTGGCTGATGCTGACAAACTACACTCGGAAGAAGAACATGCCAAGCTCTGTGACATTCTTTTCAAACATGAGAACTCTTTTTCAAAAGACTCTCTTTACTGTGGGTTAACTGACCAACACTCAATATGAATTCTCACTCATCCTAACGCCCCTCAAAACCTATGTGCGTCAATACAAAATCCCTTTGCCATCTTATGAACCCATTCAGGAAATCATAGGCAGCCTGTTGAACAACGGAATCATCTGACCCAACAACAGTAGCTATTCTGCACCTGTGTGGGCAGTACTGAAACCAAATGGGAAGTGGCAACTGACCATTGACCATCAACAACTGAACAAACTGGTTCCCTTGTCTTGATGGCTCATGACTCAACTGGGACAAGAACTCCCAAAGGTCAAAGATGCCAAGTACCTCTCATCCTTGGCTGTGGTGGTAGAATTCGGGACCATTCCAGTCCCTTGGGCAGATCTGTACAAATTAGCCTTTACTTTTGCAGGTAGACAGTATACCTTTACCTTGTGCCCTTTTGGCTATGCCAACTCTCCTGCTGTGTTCAACATCTTTTTGAACAAAGCATGCCCCAACGCAAGCACTCAAGCAACTCTCATTTATATCAATAACATCCTTAAAAAGGAATCACATGCTGGGTACCCACCTGGAATAAATAGACCATGTTCTTGAACAACTCACAGCAACTGCAAGACCAAGGTCAATTATATGGGGGTCCAATGGTGTGGAAACTGAGGTGAGCCGAATCCAAGGCATGACATATCTCAAAACACCAACAAATGTCTCTAAACTTTGCAGCTTCTTAGGCGTATGCAACTACTCTCACCAATTCATTGAAAGTTATGCTGACTTGGCAAAGCCACTCAAGGACTTCTGAAAATGGATGTACCATTCATTTGGGGCAATAATCAACAACAGGCCCTGCAAGCCCTGAAGGATAAGCTATGCACAGCACCCTGCTTATCATATCCAAACTATACCAAAGGGTTTTATCTGGAAGTGGGATTTACAGGTTCTTGTCATAGCGCAGGCCTGAATCAAGTTCACGACTCGGACAAACGAGTTGTGGCATACTCTAACTACTTTAGAGCTGATGGTTTCAGTTACAGTTTGATTACATTTTTCTTAGAGAACAAAATTTCTGATTTTGTTTAATATTTCCTCCCGGTAGGGGGAGGTGGTGCCCCCTACCGAGTGTATTCTGAAAACTAAGAACATCAACTATTGTTTCAGAAATTCTTGCAAGATATGAGCTTCGCGCTACACTGTGTGTTTGCTCTTTTATGTCAGATGGTGCCTAATCACATTGTGTACAAGTATCATTCACGGTGTGTGAACTCTTTGGTGGGAAAAGCTGGATCACATTGAAGTTAACATCACTGAAATCTTTACATTGATCACATTTGAACATGGTCATTATGGTTTCCTCCCAAATGGAGCTATAAAACTCTTACTAAATGTTTTCTGAAGCCTCAAAAAAATGACAGAGGTACATTTATCCTGCAGAAAAGAATAAAATACTTGGATCTATTTGTAAA
>BJFM01001707.1:0-11965 GCA_016586285.1 Arothron firmamentum
GATGGAAATTAAACTTTTTGGAAAAATAGCAGACAGGATGTCCCACCCCGGATGTGTCATCTTGGAGAAGAACTGCTCCAACCCTGGCATCGCTCACATCCACAGCCAGTTTGAAGGGCCTGGAAAAATCAGGGGCAGACAGCACAGCAGCAGTAGCTAACAGAGCCCTCAGATTATCAAATGCTGGCCGCCACATCTCTGTCCAAACAAAAGGGACCTTTGGACTGAGCAGGTTGGTCAGGGGGCAGAAGCAGCTGCAAAGTTCTTACAAAAACTTTGAACATAACCTGCCATTCCAAAAAATCGCTTCAAGTCTCGCTGGGAAGTGGGTACAGGAAAAGCCGTATTAGCTTCTACTTTGACTCTAATGGGACAGACCTTTCCACATCCAACAACTTTAAGACCTCTAAGAGGTTGGTAGGAGCAGGTTGGCTTTCTAGCCATCTTTTCTTCAACAGTTTCAACGGACCCCACACCGTGTGGCCAAACACTAGTTCAGCTGGACTAAACCCAAGAGACTCTTGAGTCACGTCTCGGGCTGCAAAAAGGAGCAAAGGAGTCCCATCATCGCAGTCCTTCTCAAATTCTTTGCAGTACATCCGCGACATTGTCTTGAGAGTCTGGTGCAAACGTTCCAGAGTTCCAGCTCAAGGTGGCGTCTTTCCCTGTTCAACCTTTAGTTCTTCACGGGAGGGGAAGACTGTACCAAAGCCTAATATTTCAACATTTGTCAAGAAGTTGTCAGAGACAACCTCAAAAGGTGCCTGGGTACTGTTTCTCAAGCTCATTTGGACTTGTAGGCACCACAGAAAGAGGAATCACCCCAGGAGCAGCAAGCTAGTGTCCACCAGCCAGGTCATTCACCAAAATGAAGGACATGCCATTCATGGGAATGTGGGGACAAACAGCCACAGCTGCTTCACCTGAAACCAGAGCTGATTCAAGGTTCAGGTTATGCATGGGCAAAGACAGGTGACCTCCACCAAACCCTCCAGCCAGCCAGCCAGCTCACACTGTTGAGCTGGACGCTCCGTAGCTTCTACTACAGCATTTATTAAAGTTACAGGTTTAGTAGATGTCTCTTTCTGAATTAAAGCAGGACAATTAGAAATAAAATGACCTGGCTTCTTACAATAGCAGCAAGCCTTCTGTGAAGCAGTCCCAGTGGCTGACCTCCTGGTGAAGTGCTAGAGGCAGAGGAGGTCGGCAGTGAAGAACGAGTTTTATTAAAAACACTTTTCCCCAGTGGCTCAGCTGGTGTTCCATCAAAGCTGATCTTGTGGGGCAACATAAACTTGTCTGATCTTAGCGCAGCCTTATCAATAGTTGTCACTTTCTGCTCATTTAGATAGGTTTGAATAACATCAGGCAGACAATTCATGAATTCCTTGAGTAGGACTAGTTGTTTAAGATCCTCTTTGGTCTCTGCCCTCTAGGACATACACCATCTAGTCAAGAGTGTTTCCTTAGCAAACTCAACATATGTGTGCTTGTCAACATATGGGTGCTTCAACAGCGATGGCGGTATGCCTCAGGGACAAGCTCACAGGCTCTTAATATTGCACCTTAGACAGTCTTCTAATCCCCACTCTCATCAATGCTTAAAGCAGAATAAGCTTCTTGTGCTCTCCCTAGCAGAACACACAGAGTTAGGATCCTGGAAAAAAGTATTAGCTAATAACAAAAGTCTCACCCAACTGAAAATACAGGTGAGCAAAGAGAGCAAGCAAGAGAGTGCGCTGACAAAAAAGTAATCATACACCAAAACATGCGGAAAAACTGAGAAAGTACTCCTTTCCAACACAAAGGCCCCATAGCCACTATGAACCACTAAAACTCTGGCCTTGTAGGTCGCACACCAATAAAACATACACCGAAACGTGCGGCTCACTGAGACGGACGAGAACCTGCGCCTTCAGCCTAGTAGATGTTACGGTGTCTGAAAAATCCCAGAAAAACTGATAAAGTACTCCTTTCCAACACAAAGGCCCCCAGGCCACTATAAAATAATCCTTTACACATCCTCCACTACCTACTTTGGAGACTCTCGTGGATTTTTACTGTTGAATTTTCTCACAATCCATCCATCCATCCATCCATCCATCCAGTTTCTTCCGCTTATCCGGGGTCGGGTCGCGGGGGCAGCAGCCTCAGCAGGGAGGCCCAGACTTCCCTCTCCCCGGCTACTTCGTCCAGCTCACCCGGGGGGTCCCCAGGCGTTCCCAGGCCAGCCGAGAGACATAGTCTCTCCAGCGTGTCCTCGGTCTTCCCGGGAGACTCCTACCGGTGGGACGTGCCCTGAACGCCTCACCAGGGAGGCGTCCGGGAGGCATCCTGACTAGATGCCCGAGCCACCTCATCTGGCTCCTCTAAACGCGGAGGAGCAGCGGCTCGACTCCGAGCTCCTCACCCTGTGTGAGGGAGAGCCCAGCCAGCCGCTGCACCATACAATGACAATTTCTATTATGCACTTAGATCGTCATTCAGAAATCTTTTTCTTTCCATTTTAATAGTTCACCATGTATCTGGAAGAATTGCTACTTGTGTGTGTGTGTGTGTGTATGTGATAGTACAATGGAATATCAGAAACTAAACACTTTTCCAACAGCACTAGTGCTGAATTTTATGTTCAAACTTGACAATTCCACAGAAATTGTGACAGAACCCACCCTTTTTCCAATGTGAATTTGGACCACTTAACACTGACCAATATTTTTGTGGGTGGGCTTGTTGGAACCAAGACTTTAAAATACGTGTAGGAAATTTCATAATATTACGTGAAGTTTCGAACTTTTGTAAAACTTTTGCGTATACACTAATCTATTTAATTACTGTGAATGTTCAGGTTCACATTAAGAGAAGAAAATATACAGAAAATAGAACACATTCAATCGCACCAAAATAGTGACATTCTTTTATTACTTTAAGGGGCCGTGAAATATAATCACATTTTCGGGTTCGGCGTTCGCAATTAACTTTTTATCATCCTTCTCATGGAACAGCTTTAATTGGAAAAGTGTAGCTTGATGTAAAAAGAAAACAAGACAACTTAAAAGGTGACTTGACATGTTTAATAACTGGTCAAATGAACACACCTGCAAAAACTAGCCGATATCTGTTTTACTACACTGGGATGCTCTTATTCCTTAATGTTTCTCTTCTTGACTATGATTTCAAGCTTCTTGTGTTCCATTAGCAGAGCAGCACAATGCAGAGAATGCCTGAATTCACAAAAGAAAATAACAAAAAAGTCACAATCCAATGACTTCAATCAATTTAGCCATCAAACTCTTCATCGGATGATCTTTTCTCTTCTTTTTCAGCAGGAATGATGATGATGAACCAATATTACTTCAGTAAAAGACTGAAAGACAGAAACATTTGCATCATCAATTATTGGTAATAATGTCAAATAGAATTTATCTTACAGCAGCACACAAAATTCAGTGCTGCCAAATTACAATTTATTTCACATTTTTGCAGATTAAGACAGAAAACATTTAAAGTATAGACATGCAAATGATGTCCTGGGTCAGATTCTAACATGGGGGTTTCGATTTTTAACTGTTTGGAAACATGCATATCCTGCATTAAGAATCTAAAGTACAATGAACTTAGCAGCCCATGAAGATGATGTCATCTGTTCTGAAATTGCATCAAGGTGGGCAAAAACACTTTTATGGGTAGCCTGGGTCTCCCGTATCTGACTCACTTGAAACTGTCTCGGTCCTGCAGGTTCAGAACCAGGCTGTCGGCACTCAGGTACACTTTGTTCTGGGACTGCGCCACCTAGGGGTCAAACAAATCCTGTCAGAAACATGTGTTTGTTCTCAGCAAAAAGAAAAAAAACAACAACACTGTGAGGTCCCACCAGGAAACTAAGGTGCTGTAAAAGAAAGCCGTCCTGTTCCACATTCTTACCGTTTTGGCGATGTTCTGTGCTGCGCGGATCTTCCTCAGTTTCAAATAACCTGGGTTTTTTGTGACCGCCTCGCCCAGCTGTATGAAGACAGGGGGACAGACAGAGGGATCACATGGTTTTGAATGAATCACATGGTGAAGAATGGCAGCAGGTGGGGAGGAGCCTCCAAGGCTCCTGCTGCAGCTGAAGGTGGCCGTGGCTTTTAGGCTGTTTTCACAACACACGCGCACGACGCATCAGCTGCTCACTTCGCCAGTCACTGACCACTGGCTGCACCTCTGCAAATGTGCCATTTCCATGGAAAAATGCACACAAGTGAGAGGGAAAGTGGGACAGACAAGTGGAGAGCCAGACAGACAGAAAGAAAGAAAGAAGAACAGAAGAACAGAGAGCAACAAAACAGAAACACCAACAGAATGAAGCTGTGGGACAAATGTAGAGAGGTGAATTCACCATCTTGGCTGCTTGAGCTTCTCCTTCAGCCTGAATGATCTTCTGCTTCTGGTCCTGTTTGGCTTTTTCGACATAGAACTGCGCTCGCTGGGCCTCCTGCTGGGCTGCACACACACGTGGACCACATTTACCTCTATCGTCATGTGTGACCCAGCCGCTGGTCACACCTGTGCGTCGACTCACCAACTTGTTTGGCCTCAACGGCAGCCGTGTACTCTCGACTGAAGCTCAGCTCCGTAATTGCTACATCGTCCAGGATGATGTTGAAGTCTTTGGCTCGCTCAAACAGTTCTCTTCGGATCAGCAGTGAGACCTAGTGGGCACAATATTGTGTGTTGCAGAAAGGTAAATGAGATGTGTGTGAAGGTTCTCACTCATCCAGGTCATGGTTATCCAAGGTTAGATCTTTGAAGGCAACTGGACTTAGAAAGGATGGTCTTGAGTTGAGTGAGGTTATCTTCAAGGTTACCAACCTATCACTAATCCTAAGCCATTAGCCACCTTCAACAATTGATCAAGCAGTTTTTCAAGTTTTGGTCACAAAAAAAAACAAAAAAAAACCCACACACAACTCTACAGTATAGTATAGCTGGTAAAGTGGAAAAGCTGCAAAAGTTTCAGACATGATGTAAAGTGTAGAAATGTGATGAGATTGATCCAAGTTCTGTCAGTATATCCTCAAGACAACAGCTAATGCATCTCAGGAATGTCTCAGCCCAACTCTCTGCAAAACCTGCCCGTAAGGTGAGATGATGGGGCTGCACTCACACCAGGGCCCGCCTGTGTGGGTGTCCCCCATGCCCTGTCTGGAGCTGCCTCGCACTCACACTAGCAACCCTCCAGCAGAGCATCAGTCCAACCTCCAGCAGAGCATCAGTCAGCATCAGTCCAACCTCCAGCAGAGCATCAGTCAGCATCAGTCCAACCTCCAGCAGAGCATCAGTCAGCATCAGTCCAACCTCCAGCAGAGCATCAGTCAAACCTCCAGCAGAGCATCAGTCAAACCTCCAGCAGAGCATCAGTCCAACCTCCAGCAGAGCATCAGTCCAACCTCCAGCAGAGCATCAGTCCAACCTTCAGCAGAGCATCAGTCCAACCTTCAGCAGAGCATCAGTCAAACCTCCAGCAGAGCATCAGTCCAACCTCCAGCAGAGCATCAGTCAAACCTCCAGCAGAGCAGTGGTTTGACTGGTTTGATCAGTCAGCATCAGTCAGCTCTGCTGCAGTCGATCATTGACACACTATCTCACCTCGGGGCTTGAGTGGATTCAGGTCCGGCTCGTTCTTTTAGCCTCTATTGTGACGAATCTTGGAGCTACATTTGACCTGTGATGTGTCCTTAAACTCCCTTACAAAAGATCTCCAGCAGCACCTTTTTTCGTGATTGTAATATTCCAAAGTTCAGAGCAGACTGATGCGGAAAAACCCCTCCAACATCTGTTCTGTCAGGATGGACTGTTGGGATTTGGTGCTAACAGGAGGTCTGAAGAATTCGGTCAGAACCCCCAGCTTCTCTTTATTGGCTTCCCAGAAAATCTAGACTATAAAATCCTTTGCCTGATCTAAAAGGCTTTTTAGGGGCCAAACTCCATCATATCTGGACAAGCTAACATCACCAGATCAACACAAAGCACACCGAGCTGGTCTCATGAACTTCTGAGCACATGCATGGGTGTCCGTACTTTGAAGGACAATGGTTTTTCCACCAATGCTGATTCTGTAGGTGCACGCCGACTCCCTCAGCTTTAAAGCTTTTTCATTTACAAAACCCTGCCCCTACAAACAGGTACAGTCAAGTATTAGACTGTGACAGTAGCCAAACGACAGCCAATGACCCATGACCTCTAGCTGTAACACTGAGTTGTTACCTGAGCTCTCTGGGTGATGAGCTGCGACGCATTGAACTTGGCCACCACACTCTTCAGAACCTCATTAACAATGGACGGCAGCACACGCTCATCATAATCCAGACCCAGCTGCTGGTAGAGGGTTGGCAGGTTGGACGCCAGTGGCCGTGAGAGAACGCGCAGAGCAATGTTCACCATCTGCAGGTCTGACAGACAAGGACGCTGAGGGTGAATGGTTAGCTCGCCACCGCCCCCTGGTGGACAAACTGTCACTGACACCAACCATCTCAACAAGGTCCAACAGCCTTTTTAGGCACATTTGATCAGGATTTAGCAATCCTTGAAAAGAGATTAAAATTACCTTACTAATGAATCTATACATCAAATATAAATAAAACATGTGACACCAACAGACCTAGATTTTAATCGTGCTACTTTTTTCAAGGTTTGGTCCTTATATACTCTTCCAAATTAAGTGTTGATCCATAACATAAAAAAATAAACTTGCTGTCCTTTATTAAAAATTAAACACCAAAATAGGAGTTAAAAAATTCAATTCATGTGCATTTATAAACCTGGCATCACATGTTAGTCAACTCATGGAGAGGCGAGAAACGACTGATCTACTTTAAAATGTTTAACACCTCGCTCAGTTTTATTACTGACTGTAAGATAAGTTACGGAATATACTCACATAAACAATAAAGGCATGAATGAACAAAAATACCACCTGTTGCCTTTAAGTTAAGTACATCCTCATGTGGTCTTGAAGACACTCCTCTGTCTCAAGAGGCTTCTTAATTTCACATTTCCTTGTTTTTATTCTTACTCCGATGAATTGATCGGTTTTAAGTCAATATGAAACTACTGTAAACTGGTGTGTGTGAGAGAGACCTTTGCTTCCAGTGAGGGATGAGATCTTTCTGGGTTTGGCTCTGATATCGTAGATGATGGGATACTGGAACCAGGGGATTCTGAAAAGAAAAGGCAAACTCAAAGTCAACAACTAAAGCTCAGGTTGCCTCTGAAGCAGCGTCAACAATTTTTAAGCAACTGTCTCTTCAGAAGTTACAGTAATGTTCCACTGAATTTGACCGTTCTCCAGGGGTCAGAGGTCAAGTGTTACCCTAGTATGATTAGTATGCGTCATGTTCTTTTATACAAATGGTCATCAAAGGTTAAAGTATCAAGCTCAACAGTGATACCTGAAGTGCAACCCTTCAGCAAGAACTGTGTTCATCTGCATCCCCCCAATCCGGTTGAAGATGATTGCTCTTTGTCCTCCTTCAACTGCAACACACACACACACACACACACACACACACACACACACACACACACACACACACACACACACACACGGAGCACACACACACATGGAGCACACACATGAACCTGAAGAAGTTCCTTTGAATAAAAGAGTTTGTTGCAATGTACCTGTGTATGTGGCTTCTTTCACTCCATAAGCCAGAGCTCCAGCACCAAGCAGTAGTTTGACCCCCAGACCAGCCCCCCGAGGTCCTGACGACATCCTGCCCACGATCTGCCGCAGCTGCTGCAGGAAACTCTGAAGGACAGAAGCACCGCCGACATGCGTTCAGTTCCAAACCCACCGACTGTGATGGTGGTAGTTTCAGACGGACCTCCAGGCAGATACAAAATTCAAGGATTCAAGGAGCTTTATTGTCATACTGGTACACATTTGCACATGAGACAGTACGAAATATCACTCTCAAGGTCTCAGTTAGCCCAGTAGATCTAAACTATGTTGTTGTTTTCTCTTGTTCTGACCTACCCAGCAGGTATACAAAGAGACATAAATACTGTATATAAATCTAAACTAAAAAACTAAACAATATCTACAAACAAAAATAAATGCCTATCTAATCTAAACAACTAACTAGCCCAGATCTGTTCTAATGCTATACAGTGCAATCGTGTGGACAATGAACTCTGTTTTGAGTTAAAAAAAATAATCTATATGCAAATCACGTTAGCTGACATGTACCAACTCCGAACCGTAACAAGGTAACTGTGTAAACTACTATTAAGAGGTGTAAGATAAAAGAGGACATGAGGACCGATGGAGTGTTGGCTAACCCGTGTCAAAGCTAACGCTGAACCTCAGTGATAGCCGGAGCTGTGGGCGAGCTAACGTCTCAGAGCCGCGCACACGTGCAGATGGAACAGTCGTTCAAAATAACACGGAAGGGATCTAACATTTACGACACAGTTAAAAATTACCCGCCTAATGATGAAAAGATGAGAGAGAAACCACTTACACCGGGTTCTTTATTGGCCATGCTCCCACACTACTTCAGGAAACCAAGCAAAGTGGAACGCAAGGTCACTCATGATGACGTACTTCCGCTACTTCGCGGGGTAATATGGGATATGTAGGATTGTCGTTGGTGTGACGTTTCTCGGCTTTTATGAAATCACCCCAAAGGCCTCCGATGTGTGGGTTATGTTATGAGAAATAAAACGCAATTGATATAGATTAAAAATGAAAATTTAATCGTGATAAAGGGAAATTACATTCATGGTTAGCCTGTGAATAATCTCATTAAACATTTTCGGTTTAGCGTTAAAAATAATTACAATCACATCAAACAAATCATTAATAAACAATTAAAAGACTTTAGCTCAGAGCTAAATCACAGCACTGCTAAATGAGTACCATGGTAATTCTGTAGCCTGCTAACTCAAAAACGCTTTCAACAGTAAATGACAAACAAAAACTGACAGGAAACCTCCATGTTACACCTTAGCATGGACATGTGGCCGCATGCTCACACATTAAACACATTAACCAAAAATCTTTATCTTGTTTCCTTTTCTTTCCTTTTATTAGGTGAGGGTTAACCCATGTGATCATAATGTGATCACCTGATTGGGTGGATCTCCTGATTGGACTCAGCGCAATCTGTAGCGGAAACGGATGTTGGTGGATGGGAAGAGAATGCCAAGTCCAGCCCGGCTGGAGTCGACAGTGGCTCGGGTCTGACCCGGGTCCAGTTCCAGGTCAAAGTAGAGCAGCATGAGACACAGGAACTGTTTGATCTCATTGATGGCAAAGTGGCGTCCAGGACACATGGATGAACCGGAACCAAAGGGCATCAGGTAATACTTCAGCTTCTGACCGTCCTTAAAAAAGCCAGATTTCCCAGGATTGTCCTGGATGTAACGGTCAAACTGGAACATCTGACATGAAAACAGAAAAGAGATCAATGGTGGTCTGAGAGATGTCATCAGTTCTGAGCTCTACCAGTGTAGCCTGGCGTTAGCGCCTCATTCTGATCACACCTGTGGATCCTTGTAGACCTCAGGGTCCATGTGCAGACTCTGTGGGTACAGAACGATGATATCGTCCTTCCTGACCTTCACCGAGCGCTCGTTCCTCAGGTGGAGGCTAAAGTCCTCCTGAGCAACTCGGATGTTCATGGAGGCCGATGACAGACGGAGGCTTTCGTTGATTGCACTCTCTGAGAACAAACAACACCTTAGACAATCACATCAGGTAAGCTAACGGCTACTTTGCAAATGCAGAGCCTGACCCAGATACAGGAGCTTGTCCAGGAAGTCTTTGCTCAGGGTCACATCTTTGTCTGTGCTGAACTGGACACCACTGAGGTTCAGGACGTCAAGGATCTGCTGACGGACCACCTGCAGGGCATCTGGGTGACTCACCAGGTTGTACATGGACCAGAAGCAGGCGGGGACGGTGTTAGCCACCGATGCCCACAGCATGGCAAAGTGGTGGCCTGCCAACAAACAGGGTAAACGATGAAAATGGGATAGCCTCTGACTGCTAACCCATTTTCCTGTAAACACAAAGGCCTTTTTCTTGTTGATTCACTGTTTTAGCAGCTTTGTCACCAGTTATAAATTATTTTCTGGGTATAAAATTAGCAAGTCCACATTCTCCACCGATTAAGAAGAGCCCCAACTAGATTTTTTTGAGGTGTAGCTAAACAGGAAGTTAGCTAAGGATCTGGTGCTGAGGGTTCTTCATCACTAGAATTTTACGGTCCAATTTGTTTTGAAAATGGTTTATTTACAGAAAGTCTGTGGTGTCATGTGACGTGGGTGTGGCCAATTGCTGCCTTCTGCATTAAGATGGTTTCTGGAAGCTGATGTCTCACTCTGTATGCTTTCTAAATAGAATAAAACAGAACGGGAATACTTTTATTCATCTCCGACATGGGAAATTCACTAAACGATCCTAGGTTTGATCCTTCGGGATCAGAACCAGACCCTTGCTGGTTTGTGAGGCTCTGAGGATTTGAGAACTTGTTTGACCTTTTTGTGCTGTGATAAGTTGCTAACAGCTATCCAGGTCAACGCCATACCTGCTCTGTCCATGTCTGTTAACACATCCACCTTCTCCACCAGCTCCTGTCTCTTACGAATGAACTGGGACCTGTTGGACCAACTGGAAATCCTGTTTGGTAACAAGTATCTCAACAGTTTGTTACGGCTGGTCTTCGCCTGCCTCAGGAGTCCAATTGGGATTCCGGCAACGAGCAAAGGGAACCAACTGTCAAACTGAAACAAATCACTCCTCAGCTCCTCCATCCCGCCATGGCGGCTGCCGTCCTGCGGTGTCCCGTACAGCGTGTTGAATGTGGCTTCAAACATGACCGTACTGCAGAACTCGTACATGTCATCGGTCTTCCATGCTGACCCCACCCTTGGCTTCAGTCCCAGGTGTTGCTGACGTAACAACGTCATGAGATTTCCCATCATGCTCTCTGTGAGGGCACAGAGGTGGTCTCCTTGGAGGAGCTTAAAGGCACGCTGGATGTCTTCGTGCAGGTTGGGAGACCTGCAGGTCCTGACAGGACGGTAGCTGAAAACGACTGGAGCCATTGTCTCAGAGAAGGAGTGAAAGTCAAGCTGTCGGCCATGTTTGATGATGTTTGGATACATGAGAGGGTCCATGATGAAGGTCATGTATTTACCTGCAGGAGAACACAGGAGCACCAATGCCTTCAGACAGTTAACAGCAGCTAACAGCACAGCTGGCTAAAGTACGTGCCTAACGCTACTGCAACGACGTAAAGTGAGCGTTATCTGCCAAAGACAGTTACTAGCTGCTGCAGCTAACCCGTGTTTGTGGTGCTGGTTATGATTCAGTGTGTGGAAACCATTAACCAGAACATCTGGAACTTTGGACCTTAATCCACCCATGTTTGCACTGAACTGGTTTTCTGTGGTACAACACACACCTGTAGGCCAGCACACATGTTCTAGATTAGTCTTCAAACCTGCAATGAGGACCGTGAAAACATCTCCAAACTTCTTCTTCTGCTGAAGCAGGAACCCATGAGTATCTCTGCCAAACTCAACAGCTTTTCCAACATAAGGAATCCACCCGATGTCCAGCGGCGGCTCGTTGACACGTCTGAAACACCAACGATATAGCATCCATCACCTGTCAATCATTCTCAGCTCCTTTAACTCTGGCCAGCTGGGTCAGCTGGGTCCAACGACCCAGTTCTGTCAGATGCCACACTGACACACAACCTTGTAGTTCTATCTTTATGAGGACCTTTAATAAGCATAATGTGTTAGCCAGCCCCTAATCTGAACCTTAACCCATTTCTAACCCCAACTTTAAAACCAAGTCTGACCCCCTCAAACAAGCCTTTGAAGTTGTGACAATCAAAATGTCCTCACACACACACACACACACACACACACACACACACACACACACACACACACACACACACACACA